>CAUYRH010082566.1:0-41392 GCA_963574655.1 Perodicticus potto | reverse complement strand
GCCTCAAGCTGTCACCCTGGATAGAGTGCCGTGGCATCACAGTCACAACAACCTTCAATTCTTGGGCTCAAGAGAGTCTCCTGCCTCCGCCTCCCAAGTAGCTGGGACTACAGGCGCCCGCCACAACGCCCGGCCATTTTTCGGTTGCAGCCATCATTGTTTGGTGGGCCCAGGCTGGATTCGAACCCGCCAGCTCAGGTGAATGTGGCTGGCGCCTTATCCAGTTGAGCCACAGGCGCTGAGCCAAGAAGTTCAAAGTAAGTATATTTTTTTTTACTTTTTTTATGATCAACATAATTTCATCGTGCCATGGAAGTTTAGCTGTAGGTTCAAATGTGCCATGAGATTACAAATGTTGAAAAACACTGATCTGGAGAATTCCATTCACCTGCCCACCTGCCCACACATCCACTGGACGCCCACATCGTCCCAGCGCCTGAGATAAGAACGTGCAAGACAAGGTGAGCACGGCAGTTGTCCTCCTCCCTGGAAGTCGCAGCCCGGAAGCCCTTCATTCTCCCAACAAGGCTGCGGGAGGCTGATGTGCCAGGCTGGGGGAAGACAGGTTACAGTGCCATGGAGGACAGCAGACAGGTGGAGCATTAACAAAGCCGTGTGGTAGGAAGAGAGAAGTGCTTTGAACTTGGAGGGTGGAGTTCCTGCCTGGCCGGGCCGGTGTGGAGGAGGGTCTGGGAGGCGGGAGGCACTTCTGGCCTTGGACTGATGGGATGAGAAGACGTCAACAGACGTGACAGGAGGAGGAAGTGTGAGGGGGCAGGGGCAGGGCTGAGGGAGGTGGGCAGCTCCTGTCAGTGACGGGGATGGTGCCAGCCTAACAGTGAGGCATGGAGTCCACACAGAGAGGGTGTGAGGGGCTGGAGGCACAGCACTGGACCCCATACACAGGCAAGGGAGAGGAACACGCGGGCCTTCTGCTCCCAAGCAACAGGTACCACTCTCTGACTCAATTCTAGCCTCACAGGGGGCCAGAATTATCATTCCACTCCATGGCTGAGGAAACTGAGGCAGAGAGATGTAGGAAGTTGCCGAGAGTAAGGGGGTGGAGCCAGGATGCAAACCTGGGCAGCCAGGGTCAGAGCTCACACCTCACTGCCAGGTCACAAATGCTGCTTGCGGGGCCACAGATGAGAAGGGCCAGCCCGGGAGGAGTGACCCTTCTGATAACCCCCTGGGTCCTCCAGGGTAAATGTTAACAGTGCGTGGGCAACAGGCACTCCAGGGTCCATGGGTGGGTCCCATTCAAGATCTGATCATGTCATTTCTTACGAGTGACCTTCAGCGGCTCCCTGTCCCTTCAGGATTAACACCAGCTGCCCGAGCGCAGCACTCTTGGCCTTTCATCACCTACTTCCTGCCGCCTCTCCACTGGGCAAGCCTCTGTGCCCTGGGCACTCACATATCCCTGGGGAGATGCTCTTATCCCAGCCTTAAGCTTCAGTGGCCAACGTATGCAACCAGTTCCTGAAGTCCCCTGTGGGAGCCGAGCCCAGAAAGACCTGCAGTCTGACTTCATCTAACTGTCTCCCATAGCTCCAGGTTCGTCCAGGGTCTCACTCATTGCTGTGTCCATCTGCAGCACCCAGCATGAGGCAGACACCCCTACATGAGTGGTCACAGCTACTACTAGCTGAGTTGCTTATAGGCAGCTAGCCTATTTTCTCTGCCTTGGCCAACACTGTCTGGTGGTTCCCTGGCCCACCTAGAACATAAAACCAAACTCCTCCAGTCCCACAGGCGACTGTGAGGGAGCCTAGCCTCTGCGCCCAGCCTGATCCTTCTGCAAAGTGAGGGGGGACAGGCCACAGCCCCCAGGGTGGGGCGGCCCAAGGAGGAAATACCCAAGAAAGGCGTGGAGGGCAAAGGAGAACACTCACATGGTGTCACTGGATTGTGCCAAGTGTCCAAAAAGAAAACAAATCCTGACCCCCATCTACGACACGGATGTTCCCACATCAAACCCTCACTGCAAACACAGGACACAAAGCACATCTCCACTTAGAGAAGGAACAGAAGCTCCCTGTGGGACTGACAGTCCACTGACACTCTCTTCCCACATGCTTCTTGTGACGACGACACGCGCACGACCCTCCCCTGCAAGCTCCCTGTGTGCGGGCACTCAAAGTGCTCACCTGCATCACCTCACGTTCCTGCCTTCATGAAGCAGACACAAATACCAGCATTTTGCAGATGAAGAAATTGAGGCTCCACGAGAGTAAGTGCCGTCTCCAAGGTGACCCAGCAGAGATGCAGAACCACGTCTAAGTTCAGCCCCTGAGTTCTAAGCACGATGCTGCCCTGCCTCTGGAGACCAATATACTCATAACTGCAGGAGACCTAATGCTTTGCTAAAAACAAACAAGAAACAAACTAGTCCTGCAGCTCACATGGGGTAGAACAAACACCACAGTTTCAAAAACTTTCCTCTTGGTGCAGCGATAAATACTTGTGTTGGGTGAATTTGCATCTTTATATGTATCAACAGAACTCCCATCTGTGGGAGAGTTCTTTTGCTCCAGATGGGCTGGACACGGCAGCCCACCTCCCCACAGGCAGGAGCCCGGCTGCTGTGTCTCTCCTTCCCACCATGGTGCCTGGCACAGGCTGGGCCCTCTGCAGGACACAACAAATGATCCCCATGGTACAAGAGCAGCGGGTTCCACTGCACGAAAGCTATTTTTCACCATCTTTTACTTTGTAGCCAAAAGAAAATGCAGGTTGGACAGCTGAGGGGATAAGGAGAGGCAGAGGAAAGGCTGGTTCCTGCTTAATGGGAATAACTCAGAGGAAAAGGACATTGCCTGTGTATAAACACATCACTTCCAGGATCTGCAAATTCCAGTGGCGGCAGGGTCTGGGGGGTAATAATACACAAGTGAAGGACAGGGCCAGCTGGGAAGGGACAGCCACTGTTTTATTACTGGCCAGTGCTGTCTTATGGGAAAGTGGGGCCACTGTTGCCAGGTCACCAAGATATTTATGTTAAATCTCAGATTTTAAAATATTGAAAATTGTTTCTTAAAAATTTACAGACCATAGGCTCAGCGCCTGTGTCTCAACTGGCTAAGGCGCCAGCCACGTACACGTGAGCTGGCGGGTTCGAATCCAGCCTGGGCCCGCCAAACAACAATGACGGCTGCAACCAAAATTTACAGACCATGTGAATAAACAAAACACAAAGTGCCGGCCACAAACACCCACCAATTTAAGGCCTGAGATCTAACTCCAAGGCTCGATAACGTAAGACAGTTTCCATGAATCCATTGCAGCCAGGGCTAGTAGGCAAAGACACCGAGCAAGACGCCCCACCTCTCGGGACGTGATTTCTTTGCACGTGCAAAGGTGATGCTAAGAATGCCCATCTCAGAGGATCACTGTGAGATCAATGAGATCATGCTTGTGAAACAAAACCTGGAGCTGTTCCCAACGTATGGCAAGCACTCGATATGCAATGACTTTGCCTTTTAGTTGCAAGCACGATTCAGGCTCCTTCTGTCTTTAGAACTGCCATATACTTTTATGTATTTATTTATTTATTTATTTTTAATTAAATGGAAGCTGTGTATATTAATGCAATTGTAGGGTACAATGTGCTGGTTTTATATACAATTTGAAATACTTTCATCAAACTGGTTAACATAGCCTTCACAGTGTTTTCTTAGTTATTGTGTTAAGACATTTATATTCTATACTTAGTAGATTTAACATGTACCCTTGTAAAATGCACCGTAGGTATGGTCCCACCAATTACCCTCCCTCCCCTACACTCCCCCTCCTCTTTCCCTTCATCTTGGGCTGTAGTTGGGTTATAGCTTTCACATGGAAGTGTGGGTGCTTAGAACTGCCATATTTTTGAGCGAGCTAGCAATATTTGGGCAAGTTAAATACAGTAGACTACGTGACCCAGTAATTCCACTCTGAGTGTCTATCTTCACACTGGGCCATAAAGATCACATAAAGAGAGAGTTCTCGCAGCATTTGGGAGTGGTGGGGAGTGAGGAGCTGCTCGGGGAAGATCTCAGGGGAAGGAGGAGAGATGAGGACGCACACCAGAGGCACGATGAACAGTAGAAACGTGCAGATACGCACGGTCACATGCTGGGGCCTGGACACGATGCTGAGAGAGAAAAGCAAAAGATGAGGCCCCCGGCACAGCACTGTGTAAGCAAATTAGAAATGCACGTAACAATGCAACATACTCTGGAAGAAACATACTAATGGTGCAGACCCACGCAGAGCCACTGGGACAGCTGCTGGTGGCAGGGGGAGCACAGGAGGCAGGTGGGGACAAGAAAGGATAAATGCGGGGCTGCAGAGTGACCAGTGAGGACAGCGTGTAAAGAGCTGGTAAACAGCATCCAGTCTCTTTTTTGTACCTGAGGTCCAAAGGTAAAATAGTAAGGAGAGACAGGCTTTTCTCATCCACACCTGTACTCCCAGGACCTCCCTCTGAGAGGCCCAAAGATCCAGGCAGGATCTCAGGCCCTGAGTTCTTCTGTCCTAAAATAGCTCCCAAGTCTGATAATTCCAGAGGCCAAGACAGAGCTGTGGAATTCCAACCGGGAACTCAGGGCAATGCAGACAGCTCTCCGGCATTTCATATTTCCATCTTCCCTGGGACTCCACAGCTGTTCTCCAACAGTCTGGACTGCTCGGGACCACTGGGCTAACAGATGGCATGGTGTCACTCCCTGTGACCAACAATCGATGCCCTCACCACACCCCAAATCATCCCACAGTCTGTCCTAATCGTGATGCTCACCCAGTGTCTGGGTTAGAGATGGCAGCAGCACATCACATGGGCCCATCTCTAACCGTCTGAACTCAGCCTCTATGATGAGCGCAGATTCTCGCTGCAGATGCCAGGGGCTGACACGGCTCAGTGGGCATCGAGCAGAGTGGGGACTAAACGTTAACACCAGCCCGTGTGCGGGGCAGGCTGAGCAGCGGACTTACAAATGTTATCTCTAACTAGCACCGTTTCAGAGTTGAGGCCCAAAGGAAATTAGGACCAAGTGCCTCCCACTCTGCTTAGCCAGCTTCAAGTCCCCCAGGAGTTCCCTCAGGGCTGGACATGGCTGTGGAGAAAGAGCCAGCCTTCAAAGCCAGCCCTGGGAGAGAAGGTAATGAATGAGGCAGGAGCACCCCTCCCTGGGGCAAATGCAGAGGAATGAGACCAGGGGGGAAGCGAACACCCAGAGCCAATCCCACTCCATAGTGGCTGGGGGTGGCAAGCTCCACACCTCCAGGGGCTGGGCCAGATGGGCAGGGTGGAGGTGTGAGCTGCCAGATGCCCAGAGTGAAGGGAGCGGTTCTAGCAGATCAAGGCAGTGAGATAGCACAGCCTGCAGTGCCAGCAATTCCTGCTTTTAAAGGGCAGCTGCAAATCGGGATTGTCAGGTGAAATCTCTCAATTCTCAAACCAGTTGGCAGCTAATTGAAATGCTGAATATAATGGTGCAGACACACAAAGCCTGTCTTCAGGCTATCTAGAAACAGCAGGAAAAACCAGGAGTTCATCAAAAACAGGGCTGTGCGAGGTTTCCAACCCATTACCGTTCACAGATGTGCTACTGAGAGGTGACGCTGCTCCACACCCCTGAAGGCCACGCACATATCTGCAGACACCCTGGGAAGCGGTGGGCAGCTCGGCCCCCAGAGCGGAGCCATTCCTCCGACTCCTGCCTGCAGCTGTAACTGCTGTGGACGGAACACCCACCACATCCACCGAGGCTGGGCCTTCAACAGCTGGCGTTCTAGCAGATCTTAAAGGCAGTCTTCTCAAGGAAGCTGTGGTACCTCCACTTCACACATGAGGACACTGAGACTCAGAGGGACGAAGTTACTTGTCCACAGTCACGTTAACTAGTGTCAGAGTTGGGAACTGAATCCATCCGACTTCAAGGCCCAGCTGCCCTTCTGTCCCTCATAGCGTTTTTGCCTCTAAGGGAACTTTACAGAAACCCCATTCAATCAAAAGCCCTTGACAGACATGGCCGCGTGCTTGTTGCCATGCTGGGAAATGGAGAGCGGAGAGAGGCAGAAGACAGAGGCCTACCTTTTGGGACATTTTAGTTTAATGCAAACCAAACAGATAAAGATGAAGCAGGGAGGGAAAAAACGGTTATTTTAAAGTTTTACTTGGCTCATGCCTGTAATCCTAGCACTCTGGGAGGCCGAGGTGGGTGGATTGCCTGAGCTCACAGGTTGGAGACCAGTCTGACCAAGAGCGAGACCCCATCTCTAAAAATAGACAGTGTTGTGGAGGCTGCCTATAGTCCCAGTGGAGGTTGAGGCAAGAAGATCTCTTGAGCCCAAGAGGTTGAGCCCAAGAGGCCTTGCTGTGAGCTGTGATGCCACAGCACCCTACCAAGGGCAACAAAGCAAGACTCTGTCTCAAAAAGAGAAAAGGGTTCTACTTGGGTGCATTATTTACCCTAGACAGAATCTCTGGAGTTCTCCCATAAGAAGGAGAGTAAAAACTAAATCAGATTCTAATAAGGAACCATTCTAGCTATAGTGAAGAAATGTCCCAATCAATGTCTTAGTTCTTTATCTGCACAGTGAGAAGGTGGAGGCTGTCATCACCTGTTTATTCCCCCAGTGTGATGTGTGAGCAGCTGGGGCACAGGGGTACATGAGACCATAGAGCAGAAAGGTGGTGCTCCCAGTATCTAAATACTCTGCTCCATTTTCAGCAACCTTGGCAGTGACGATGAGGTCTCTGGAGTGATTTTGGCCGATGGGCAGTAAGTAGAAGTGGGGCTGGGGTCTCTCCTCTCTCTCTCTCTCCACGGGTGCTGCAAAGATCTAGGGCCATTGCTTCCCCTGCCCCCGCTTCTCCCAATAGGCCTTCAAAACATGCTCCACGCCACCCCCTTGCATCTCAGATGAGCTGCTGGCAGTGGGGATGGGGACTGCCAACTCCAGCCCAGGTGGGGCCACTGAGGCACAGACCTGCCTGGAAGCCAAGAACTGAACTGGGGCCCTGAGACCTCAGTGTCCCTGAGAGCTAAAAGGGAACTCTGAGTTCAGGGAGTTCAGGGACTTTCACAGGTAGTTCCTGCAGGGGGCCCAGAGCTCTGGAGTGGGGGCTGCAACTGGAAGATGTGGGGAGGCTCTAACTCAACAAAATGGCTCCCCTTTTATCAGCTTTAAGTATTGGGGATAATAACGTTGGTGGTAATTATAGCTACCATTTACTAAGTGCTTGCTTATTGCAGGGCTTGGTGTTAAACGCTTTTCATATGTTGTCTTAATAAAAGCTATAACTAAACCCATTTTGCAGAATGAGGAAATTGAGGCACCTAGTTGGAATACTTATCCAAATTCAAACATCCATTGAGCAAAGGGAACCAAATCAAGCCCTGGCCTGTCTGACTTCAGAATGCACCAGTTTAACCATACCATCGCAATCTCATAGAGTCCACCTGTTCAACCACACGGACCTGATCTCATAGAATACACCTGTTTAACCACACCGTCCTGATCTCATAGAATCCACCAGTTTAACCACACCGTCCCAATTTCATAGAATCTACCCATTTAACCATACCGTCCCAATTTCACAGAATCCACCCGTTTAACCACACCGTCTCGATCTCATAGAATCCTCCTGTTCAACCACACCTTCCCGATCTCATAGAATCCACCTGTTCAACCACATCGTCCCGATCTTATAGAATCCTCCTGTTTAACCACACCATCCCGATCTCATAGAATCCACCTGTTCAACCACACCGTCCCAATCTCATAGAATCCACCTGTTCAACCACACCGTCCCGATCTCATAGAATCCTCCTGTTTAACCATGCTATTCTGATCCCATGTGGGTGTGGAGCCACAGTGACATAAATATGAAAAATCAAAAAGTGATCCCTAAAAGATGTCAGCAGGGATAAGAATAAACAAATGGGACATGATCAGGCTAAAAAGCTTCTGCATGGCTAAAGATCCAATAATTAAAAAAGATAACCATCAGAATTGGGGAAGATATTTGCAAGTTACAAATCTCACAAAGGCCTAATAATCAGAACAATAGAGAACTCAAAGTAATCAACAAGAAAAGAGCAAATAATCCCATTAATCACTGGGTAAAGGATATGAATAGAACATTCTCCCAGGAAGACAGATGAATGGCCAATAAACATATAAAAAAAATGCTCATCATTCCTAATCATCCAAGAAATGCAAATTAAAACCACCTTGAGATATCACCTAACCCCAGTGAGACTCACTCACATTACAAAGTCCCAAAGCTGTGGATGCTGGCATGGATATGGGGAGAAGGAAACACTTATATGTTGCTGGTGGGATTACAAACTAACACAGCCTCTTTGGAAAGAAGTATGGGGAATCGTCAATGACCTAAAAGTAGATCTTCCACTCGATCCTACAATTCCTTTACTAGGCATCTACCCAGAAGGGAAAACATCATTTTACCATAAGGACATTTGCACTAGAGTGTTTATCACAGCTCAATTCAAAATTGCCAAGAGGTGGAAACAACCCAAGTGCCCATCAACTCACTAATGGATAAATAAACTGTGGTACATGTGTACCATGGAATGCTATTCAGCCATAAAGAAAGATGGAGACTTTGTCTTTTGTATTCACCTGGATAGAATGGAAGAACACTCTCCTTAATAAAGTATCGTAAGAGTGGAAAAGCAAGTATCCAATGTACTCAAAACTAATATCAAACTAGTAGATAAACAACTTCATGCCCACAGGAGAGCAAAACACTATTAAATTCATAAAGGGGGAGGGGGGACTGGTGTGCTCTCACCTAAGGGGTGCAATGTAGGAACATAGGGCACACCTCCTGGTTGAAGCGCTCAACCACAATTTGGACTTTACCAAATACAATATAACCTAATCAAATGTACCCTTACATTAATCTGAAAATTTTCTTAAAAAGTCATCCCTACTCCAAGCCTTAAAAAGAGGAACCTGAACCTTCAGACCCCAGCCTGGAGTTGCTTCCATGAGAGCAGACTAAACACTCCTGGTTTCTGAGTCAGCTGACATGGAGGGAGCCATTCTCTCAAGACTTTTAGTTCCAAGCAACAAGCAAGTAAGAGACAAACAAACTTACAAAATCCAACCCATTTAATGAGAACAAAGTCACATCTATAACATTCTTGGTGTACTCGCTGCAGCAAGGGAGCTGCCTCAAGGGCACGGGGGAGAGGCCTTGGCTGGCACCCCGTCACAGCTCCCCTTCCTGGGGGCAGACTCCTCCCCAGAGAGCAGCAGCCCAGCCAGCGGCTACATGTCTGGGACCTCTTGCATCTGGCAAGACTCTGGAACTAGTTCTTGCCAATCCACTGTAAGGAGAAGTTAGGTTTTGCTCTGTGGCTGCAGCCTTTAAGAAGTGACTGTGCCTTCTTCACACTCTTCTTTCCCTCCCTCAGGGAGAAGTTCAAGCCCCTGGGAGGTGGCAAAGAAGGCCATGGCTGCCTATTCTTGTAGATAAAGTTTTATTAGAACATATCGTCTTATTGTTTTTGTGTTGCCTGTAGCTGTTTTCACACTAACAAAAAGCGGTAGATGTGATAGAGCCCACATGAATATTTTCAAAGCTGAAAATATTTACTGCCTGGCCCTTTACAGAAAAAGTTTCCTGACCCCTACCCTAGGGGATGGTGAAGGCTGAATAGAAAGATGTGGATTTCTGCACAAGTCACTTGCTGGCCATGCACATCTGGATAATAACATCAACAAGAAGCAGAGTCAGGGGTTTAAACTTTTTATTGCAGCTGGCTCTATTCTAGCACCTATGTGTGGAAATGGAATGGGGGGAGCTCCATTCTGCACTAGTCACTGACTGTCCAGACCCAGGGCCGTGGGGCCAGTGCACAAATAGCAACTCTAGACAGTAGTAAAGGTTCTTTCTCTGACTGCAAATGGAAGTTCACATTTACTGAGGCGTTGGTCATTGCCAGGTTCTGGGCTAAATGCTTTGGTGTGGTGGAAAAGAACCCAGGCTGGGGAGTCAGGCCACATGCATTTGAGTCCTGGCTCTACTATTCTCTATGTCTGTGGCCTTAGGAAAGTCATTTCCATTTTATCATCTCTAAAAGAGGGATAATAGTGCCTGACACGGGTAAGCACTTAGTCCATGTTAGCTGTTACCGTCATCTTTGTCGAGCCATTTAATTCTTATAAGAACCCAGACGTCCAGTACAATAATTATTTCCATTAGCAGAGAAGCATGTAAGACACAGACTTGGCTCTGCAGTTCACAGCAGTGGCAGACCAATGGATGCAAAACGAGTGACGATTAGAAGACGGTGAGATACAGGCTGTGTTAAGGATGAGCCTCGAGGAAAGGGATGTGAAGGAGGACAGGGTTCAGCTGAACTTGGAGGGTTGGCTTGGAGGGCTGTGTGATTAGAATGACCTTCCCAGGCCAGGCGGAGCGATCTTGGCTGCTGCCATGTGCTGACCACAGGTGATGTCCTTCAAGCCGCCTTTTCTTAAACCTCTGATGTGCTGCCTTTGCTGAGCATAAGATTCCAAGAAATCACCTCCAGATAAAATGGTAGAAAGCTCAGTGATTTCTTTCATTGCTTTCTTTTTAGGGTAATAAAATGGACATAACCCTTTTCAATACTGACTCTATGGCCTCCATACCATTTTAGATACCTTTATAATGAAGATTCAATTATAAGAATTTTTTTTTTTTTTTGCAGTTTTGGGCTGGCGTTGGGTTTGAACCCACTACCTCCGGCATATGGGGCTGGCGCCCTACTCCTTTGAGCCACAGGCGCCACCCATAAGAATTTTTGACAGATAACTTCTTTCTAGCTTTTTCCTGTCCAGCATCCATCCTCTCTATGCCTCTGTTAGGAGCACTATAATAGGCCTTCCAAAGATCTCCCAGTTCCCACTTGGGCAGGCACATGGGCACTCCGTTCCCCTGGCCACAGGGATTAGTTCAAGAATGGCCACAAGAACAGAAGTAGCATGGAACTTGTATGCTAAAAAACTCCAAAATGTTGGGGCGGCGCCTGTGGCTCAAGGAGTAGGGCGCTGGCCCCATATACTGGAGGTGGCCTCAGTAAATGTGAGCCCCGACCAAAAACTGCAAAAAAACCCCCAAACAAACAAAAAAACAAAAAACAAACAAAAACTCCAAAATGTTGAAATAAATTTAAAAAGACTTAACTAAAGAGAAAAATGCCATGCTTAAGGATGAGAAGACATTAAGATGATATTTCTCAAATTGACTTGCAGTTTGTAACTGCTTGTCAAAATCCTAGTTGTCATCTTTGCAGAATTTACAAGTTAATCCTAAAATTATGAAAATGTAAAGAATCCAGAGAACCAAATTAATCTTGAAAAAGAAGAACAAAGTTGGAAAACTCACACACTATCCATTTCCAAAACTTACCACCTATACAAAGCTCCAGCAATCAAAAAACGCACGAGAGACAGATACGTAAATCTGCTTCCCTGTAATAACTATTTTGCTATCCATATATATCCCATAACATAATGCTGTAAATCTCAAATACATACAATAAATAAAACTTATAATTTTAAAAGACTGTATGGAACTGACATAAATATATTTAGATCAATGAAAAAGAATTAAAAGTCCAGATATAAGCTCTCACATTTACGGTCAATTAATTTTCTACAAGGATGCCAAGACAACTCAATGGGGAAAGAATGGTCTTTTCAACAAATGGTACTAAAACAAATAGATATCTACATGCAAAATAATGAAGTTTGGACCTCTTTCATGCATAATACTACCTCCAAATGAATCACAATACTAAAGGTTAGAGCTAAAACTATAAAACTGTTAGCAGAAAACAGGAATAGGCAAAGCTTTCTTAGGACAGCAAAAAGCACAAGTGACAAAATAAATAACTACACACACACACACACAGAGGGTGGCCATGAAGTCTGCAGGCAATTTTAAATTGTACGCTATTTTATATTGCACACGAACTTGATGGTCACCCTGTATACACAATGGAATTCATTAATATTAAAAACAAGAATGAAAAGGTAAATAACCCAATTTAAAAATGGGCAGAAGATCTGAATAGACATTTCTCCATAGAAGACACAGTAAGGCCCCGGTGCTCAGGGAGATCCACAGCGTCCTCAGTCCCAAGGACTCAAGGAGACCCTCCAGATAAAATGCTAGAAAGCTCAGTGATTTCTTTCATTTATTTTATTTTTAGGGTAATAACATGGACATAATCCTTTTCAATACTGACTCTATAGCCTCCATACCATTTAGACTGAGACAGTGTCCCCAGTCCCAGGGGCACAGACCAGCACACAAAGGGACACTGCTTCACACCCCTAGGGCAACAATGATCCCCAAGACAGGTGACAACACACACTGGTGAGAATGTGGAGAAATTAAAACCCTCCTCCATTACTGCTGGTAATGCACATATCAAGTGATACTTTCAATTTGGAAAACAGTCTGACAGTTCTTTAAAATGTTAAACACAGAGTTACCTACCATACGCAATGGTCAGAATGTTTGTTAACTCCCAAGGGAAGGCCTTTGGGGCAATGTCATGAGGGAGGCTCTCTCACCAATGGCATTAAAGCTCTTGTGAGAGCCACCCCCGAGGGCCAGCACTCCACTCCACACAAGGGCATGCCTGGAAGGCACCATGTACAACCCAGACACCCAATAGCCAGCACCTGGATCTTGGCCTTCCTGCCTCCTCAAGAGTAAGAAATAAGTTTCTATTGTTCATTAGCCACCCAGTTATTTTATTATAGCAGTATTTTATTTTAGCAGTCTGAATAGATTCAGCAATTGTAATCTCAGACGGAATGAGAGAATGACATGAAAAAGAAAGGAAGACAGATTCCACCCTAAAACATTCACAGAATTATTCACAAAAACCAAATAGAGGAAATAACTCAAACGTCTCCCATCTAAGTACTAACCAGGCTCAATCCTGCTTAGCTTCCTAAATCCAATGAGACTGGAAGTGTACAGGGCGGTATGGCCATAGACATCTCAAATGTCTATCAAATGACAAATGGATAAGCAAAATATGGCATAGCCATACAATGGAATATTATTTGATGGTAAAAAAGAAGAAGAGTAATCCCCCTTATCCACGAGTGTATGTTCCCAGACCGCAGGTGGACGGCTGAATCTGTGGATGGCACCAAATCTTATACATACTGTTTTTTCCCTAACATTTCTTATACTTATGATAAATTTTAATTTATGAATTGGGCACATTAAGAGATTAACAACAAAAACAATGAAATAGACAAATATAACAATATGCTGTAATAAAATTACACAAATGTGGTCTATTTCTCTTAACATGTCTAACTGAACTGCACCGTGGGTAACAGACACCAGAGGCAGCAGAACCCAGGATAGGGGACACCTGTGCTAGTGCGCGTCCTGACACCAGTGAGCTTTAAAAACATCAACGAGGGGACCACTGAGCTAGTGCACGTCCTGACACCAGTGAGCTTTGAAAACATCAATGGGGGGATCCCTGTGCTGGTACACGTCCTGACACCAGTGAGCTTTGAAAACGTCAGCGGGGAACCCCTGTGCTAGTACGCATCCTGACACCAATGAGCTTTGAAAACATCTCCCTTCCATAAATCACAAAGGATTTCATAGTGTGTGATTCCATTTACATAAAATTTTTAGAACAGCAAACCTATAGATACAAAAATGTAGATTAGTTGTTGCCTAGGGCTAGGGTTAGGGAGAAATGGGGAGTGACTGGTAAGGGATACAGAATTTCCTTCTGGGGTGATGAAAATGTTCTAAAATTGGTTGTGCTGATGGTTGCACAATTCTGTGAATATATTAAAACTGCTGAATTTTATATTTTAAAAGAATGAATTATCTGGTATGTGAATTATATATCAATTATCAAAAAGGAACGAAGTCCTGATATGTCCTATTACCAATGAACCCTGAAAATACCCTAAGAAGCCAGCCACAAAAGACCACATGTTATATTATTCTATTGACGTGAAATATTCAGCAAAGACAAAGTCCACAGACACAGAAAGTAGATGAGTGGTTCCCAGAGGGGGAGGGTGGATGGTTTGGTAGGAAATGATGGGGTGACTGGCTGCCAAGGGGTTCAGGGTTTCTTTGGGGTTGATGGAAATGTTCTAATATTGATTGTGGTAGTGGCGGCACAACTCTGTGAATCTACACAAAGCCAGTGAATTGTACATTTTAAATGGTTAGGGTGTCTGGTATGTGAATTATATTTCAGTAAATCTGGTTTTAAAAAATGGGCACATAACCCAGGCAGCACAGTCAAATCTAATCCCAGGACTTCGGCTGGAACTATTGGGAAGGAGCAGCTCTCTTTCCACTGGGGGTACCGTAAGGATGATGTGACCCTGGGCCTGCCAGAGGATCACTGTGGAGAAGCCTCCCTGAGAATGAGGCCAGCACAGAGGAGAGGGAAGGCTCACAATCTGACGAAATCCTACCATCCTAGCTCTTTTCACATAAACCCAGTTCCTCTCATGCCTTTGCCAATCGGGGAGGATTTTTGATCAGTTCCCCCCTCAAATTTTGATTTTTTCCTGGGCATCCTCCATTCACTGTTCTGGTCACAGACTTCCTCCTTCCCTAGGCCCCACATGGTCCCTACCCCCCAACTTCCCAAGGCTATCCAAAAACCTTCTTTCCCCTACCACTTGGCAGCCACACAGTGGGCACCTTCTTTCAGCCAAAAACACTTTCCCCACCTGGACTGCACCTGGAGCAGGGCTCTATAACTCAGCCGCTTAAAAATAAACACGAGTTGTGTTCTTCCCACCCTATTAATTATTTATCTAGCACCTGCTTCACAGAAAGGAATTTGGCAGGGAAGGAAGAGGAAGTTGCCTGGGAGGAGAGAGGCGGCTCAGAACAGCAGGGGTGGGTGGTGACACCACGCAGGGCAGAGTGATGGGATATTGGGGCAGCCAGGGCGATCCTGAATCAGGGCTGAGGGAAATGGCGGGGTCCTTTCTGTAGCTGTGGGGATGCCCATTGGTCCCTTGTATAAATAATGTTTTTAAATTCATGAAATAGGATACCCAGGATTAGAAAGAAAAGCACTTATATTTAAACACAGTTATTAGAATGGCAATGTAGCAATACAAGCACTTCTTTGCTGATGCGTTCAATAACAAGATCTAGTGGCAGGTCTAATCATTATTGTAATTTTAAGGTAGTGACCTTTTATGACACTTGCAGACATCTGCAAAAATACACGTGGGCGATTTCCACTGGTGGCAAAGTCGCAGGCACTGCTACCATTATTATGGTTTATTGCCTAAGTTCACAATTGAAGTTCTTGTTTTAAGAAGTGTGTAGTGGGAATAAAATTGTAATTCCTTTTCACAGATGCCCTGAATTTCCTCCTCAGACCCTAGGATAAGAAGTCCCAGGCTAGAAGATCAGGCTGAGCTCCTGAGCTGGCCACTGTGAGCCTCAGTTTCCCTATCTGTGAAACAGGGCTGGGAAAGGCACATGCCCTGCCCACTGTCGGGGCATGGTGGGAGTTGGGAGCCAGGGGGATGGCATTAAAATGACATTTTGGTCAGGAAATCTCAAATGCCACCTTGGCCTAGCAACGACCACCACAAGCAATTTCTGAGCACTGCCTGTGGGCCTGGACACAATCTAAGCCATTCCCTGCATTACCTCACTTAATTCTCACAGCAAACTCAAGGAGTGTCCTTTTGAGACAAGGACGCTAAGACACAGTGAGGATTCGAACCCAAGTACGCTGACCGCAGGGCCCACGCCCTCCAGTACACTGACCCCAGGGCTCACAGACTCTAGTACACTGACCCCGGGGCCCACTCCCTCCAGCACACTGACCCCAGGGCTCACATACTCTAGTACACTGACCCCGGGGCCCACTCCTTCCAGCACACTGACCCTGGGGCCCACTCCCTCCAGTACACTGACCCCAGGGCCCACTCCCTCCAGTACACTGACCCCAGGGATCACATACTCTAGTACACTGACCCTAGGGCCCACACTCTCCAGTACACTGACCCCAGAGCCCAAGCCCTCCAACATACTGACTCCAGGGCCCACTCCTTCTAGCACACTGACCTCTGGGGCCCATGGGGCTCATTCCCTCTAGTACATTGACCCCTTGGGCCCACACACTCCAGCACGCTGAACCCGGGGCCTATGCCTCCTCCACTACCTCTCACTGCTCTGTGGGCCCAAGGGAGGTAAAGGCCCAGAGAGGCCTAGTCAGACTTGGTTTGGAGCCAGAGCCTCAGCCCCGCACTTTGCACATCTATACAGGGCACATCTTCATCTGCCTGCCTCTGGGGGTCCTGGGCTGGACACAAAGCAGAGTCTACGTTTTACCAGGAACTAGAAGTTCTCCACTTCCCTGACAGCAAAGGCCACGTGAGTCCTGAAGGGGAAGAGTATCTGACGTGTGTCCAGTGAAGCCGGCAGATCCGCACCTCCCCTGCAAGGCACTCCCCAGGCACCTCTTCCACACGTCAGCGCACAGGTCCCCACTCTCTGTTATAGCTTCCTGGCCCATCCTACACAAAAACTTGGCATCATTTAAAAGCATCTTTATTCATGGGTTGGTTTGTTTAACGTCTGCCTCAGCTAGGCTGAAAGCTCCACGAATGCCGGGACCACAACTATTTTTTCACCACTGTCTTAAATGCAACTGTTGAATGAATCTGAAGGAAGGGAACATACAAAGAAGAGGAAGCAGTGAGGAGCTGGACCCTGCCTGCTTCTGGAAGCTTCCTAGCCTGGGAGGATGAGCCAGGACATGGGCATGTCCCAATATGCCAACGTCACATGCGGTTTGTTGCTCTGCTCACAGCAGGTGTGGCTCAGAGCCTGACGCTCTGACGGCTGAGCAATCTCCCTTGCAAGAAGGGAGGAGGGAAGGATGACACAAGTGGTGCCTCTCAGACTTTCCCCCATATACACGTCTGGGGACCCCAGCAGACGGCACATTCTGATGCTGCAGTCTGGGCTGGGGTGTGTCTAATAAGCTCTCAGGCAAGGCAGAGGTCATAGAACACACTTTACATAGCAAGATTTTCAGAAAGAATAGATAGAATTCTAAACCCATTCGTTGAGGTGCTTTTTATATCATTCATCTCAAGCCGCGTTTTGGCTTTTCAGCCTGGCACTACCTCCTGACACATTTGCCACCATAATCTTCATTCCACCATGTTGTCACATGAGGCTGACAGCAGATGAGCCTGCGGAGATCACAGCAAAGCACTGGAGTCCCAGCCCAGCCCTCTGCACACCTGTGCACCTCACTGCGTGACCTGAAGCAAGTCATTTGCTCCTGCTGGGTGACCCCCAGACAGTAGCCTACAGATCAGCTCTGCCAGCACTATCCAAGGGCCTTTCAAAAATGTAGACTGTAGGGTTCCCTCCAGACCACTCTAGGTCTGGAGTGTGGTTCTGATCATGTGAATTTATTAAAGCCCCGGTGATTTGGGTATGCATCCAGAGTGGAAACCATCAGAGCAGTGGTCCACATTTTTTTTTGGCACCAGAGACCAGTTTCACAGCAAATAATTTTTCCACTGCCTGGGGTGGGCTTTAGTTTCTCATAGGGAGCGCTCAGTCTAGATCCCATGCACGTGCAGTTCACAGTAGGGTTTGCTGTCCTGTGAGAGTCCAACGGCTGATGTGTCGGGAAGTGGAGCTCAGGCCATGGTCCAGTTATGGGGAGCGGCTATAAATTCCGAGGGAAACTCTCATGTGCCCTGCTCACCCCTGCTGTGCCGCCCAGTTCCTGACAGGCCCAAAACCAGCCCTGATCTCCATGGGGTGAGAATGTTGGGAACCTCTGCTTTACAGCAGTAACAGCGCTGGTGGAACTGTCCTTGGTGCTGACCAGTGGCAAGCAATGTGGCCAGAACACAGACTGAGGGAGAACCCACGGGAGGCAATAATTTTCCACGTTGAGAACCTGGAAAAGATGCTGCCATCTCTTGCCCTGCCTGGGTGCTGCATTACTGGCACACTCATTGGCCATAGAAGTGAAGCCTACCCCATTGGAGAAGAGAAAGTTCAATAATGTTCAATTATTTCCAAAACCAATGCATTTGAGGTATCTATAAGAGTCTCCAAAGCAGTGTGAAAGGCGTGATTTGCAGCTCTCCAGACCTGGCTGGACACTAATAATGTCACTGAGGGAAATGCTCCAGAGAGCAGAACCGTTTTTCATTTGCTGCTGCGGTTTGAGGAATGCCTGTGTGGAACTCTAGTCTGTGCTTTCCTCTGGGATCTCCCATTGCAGGAGGGAAGAATGAACATAGGGTGAGGGGAGAAGACAAAAGGTGGAAATGAAAATGAAGCAGAGGCTCAGCGCCAGTAGGTTAAGCCGCTAAAGCACCAGCCGCAACATACACCAGAGCTGGCAGGTTTGAATCCAGCCTGGGCCCGCCAAACAACGACAACTACAACCAAAAAACGGTCAGGCATTGTGGTGGGTGCCTGTAGGCCCAGCTACTTGGGAGACTGAGGCAGGAGAATCCCTTAAGCCCAGGGGTTGGAGGTTGCTGTGAGCTGTGACGCCACAGCACTCTACCTAGAGCGATAGCTTGAGGCTGTGTCTCAATAAAAAAAAAGAAAAGAAAAGAAAATGAAGCAGAATGCCAGGTCTGCCTGGCTGGCTCATCTTTCTAGCTTCCCAAGATTTACATGCCTGTTGAAAACCAACCATGGCTCCATTATCCCGCATGGCAAAGCCACTGCTGGATCAGGTAGCAGGAGGTCATGCCTGAGCAACAATTTGTTGCTTGCTTCTGAAAACCCAACACCTCTCTACTTGTACCCAGTCTTTCCAGGGGAGACAAATAATTTCACTTTGGTTAGCAACAATGAGCAAATAATTTTTTTAAAAAAATTGAGAAAATAGGGCGGCCCTTGTAGCTCAGTGGGGAGGGTGCCGGCCACATACACTGAGGGTGGCAGATTCAAGCCTGGCTTGGGCCTGCTAAACAACAATGACAACTCAAAAAAAAAAAAAAAAAAACAGCCAGGCGTTGTGGTGGGTGCCTGTAGTCCCAGCTGCTTGGGAGGCTAAGGCAGGAGAATCAGTTAAACCCAGGAGTTTGAGATTGCTCTGAGCTGTGAAGCCATGGCACTCTACCGAGGGCAACTTAGTGAGACTCTGTCTCAAATAAGTAAATAAATAAACAAACAAACATTGAGAAATAAAAAAATTAAGAAAATAATCTATACTGTTTGGTTTTTAACTTAGTAACTCCTCTGGCCTAGGTCACAGATCTAGAGGTAAATCTCTTTTTAACTATTTTGTATTATTTAGAGATTATTAGAGGTTACCTCTGATTTCTTTATATGTACATTATCTGTTCTTCTTCCCACTCCAAATAACAAGCCTTTGGACCCTTATCTGTTCAATTCTCTGCTGCTTTTTCAGTGGCTGGAACATAGCAGGCACTGAAGAAAGATTGCCAAATGGATGAATAACGATGCTCCTCTTTATATGTTTGTAGCTTTCTGTGCATTTACTGGGCCTAGTCTCTTTCCTTACTGGAACACCCTTCCCTTCTTTGTCTACTTAAGTCTTAAAAATTCAGATGAAAAAATCACCCCTTCCAAGGCTGCCTTCAACTCCTGAGGGTGACAAGTTCAAAAGCCACCAAGGCCAAAGAAATGAGAGAAGTAGAGCAGGCTGGGGACCTGGGTAGCACCTGCTTAGCTAAGGGCCCAGCTTCTGTTTAGCACCTAACAACTGTTGCAACAGGAAAATGGGAGATGGAGAAGCAGCCCAGCCTGACTTGCTGGGAAGGCTGTGCACGCTGAGCTGCAGACATTGGCTCATCATCACCACCACCTCCACCACCATCACCATCACCACCATGAAACACAAGTGAATATGGCCTATGGGTTGCCAGCTGACAACCTCTGCCCTGGGACTGGTCCAGGTACTATTTTAGGAGCCTCCTCCTGGAGAGCATATCCACCTATCAATAAGTCTGACCTTTCTGCAAGCCCCCATCTGCAGTCGGGCTCCACAGCCCCATGTCCATTAACTGTCCTCTCAGTCTGTAAGGGCTCTGTATCCCTCAACTCTCCCAGCATCCACTATAGATGTGCTGCCAATGCTCTCTCTTGGGTCTCCCTGAAGCACCGACACCACCGAGCCATTCTCCATGGGAAGTGACATCTTCAAAATACAAATAGGACCTTGTCACTCCCCTGCTTAAAAGAATTCATTGATTCCTCCAACTGCCGACACACAGACAGACACACACAGACACACATTCAAACAAAGAAATGACAGTGTTTTCAAAATGTGCTAATGTCATAAAGGGAAAAAGCCAGGTGCCAAGGAAGCACAAAGTGTAGGGGACTAACTTATTCTGGGTGGCTGGGAAAGGATTCTCTGGGAGGCATAATTCAAGTTGAGACTTGACACACCCATAGAAAGGGTAAGGGACAGAGCGTTCTAGAAGGACTGTATGTACAAAAGTCCTGAGGCAAGAAAGAGCTGGGCTTGGAGATTTAGGAAGGAGACATGCACTGTCATGTGAGGAGAGGTGGGGATAATTCCTCAGCCGCCAGGACGCTGAGATGGTCAATTGATTACAGGCGGGGTCCTGGCGTCAGCCTGGTGTGCAGCCAGCACTCACAGAGGGCCACTGTTCCTGTTAAGAGGTGCTGCCGAAGTGAAGAAGGGCTCGTTTATCTCCTGCTGGTAGGAGCAAGGCTGTCCAGGTCACCAGGGAAAGTTAGAAGCAAGTATCAAAGTCTCCTTTATACACAAAATAGTTCCATTTTCATGAGCTTGTAATGATCAGGCACTTAATTCAAAAAAGGTTTAAAACTCATTACAAAAAAAAAGAACTTTGCTGTGCCTCAGAAGGTGGGATAGCTGAGAAATTAAATGATGAGCAAGTTCCAAGGGGGCGGTGAGGCTTAAGGTGGCTGTGAACTTGCAGAGAAGATTGGCTCTCTAAAGCAGCAAGTGAAATCCGGGACACTAGCAGCTGCCTGGACTCCCCTTCAGAGAGGGGAGCTGGGAAGTGGGTTTCCTCTGGGTTCACAGTAAACAGCACAATCTGGGGCCCAATGTTCCTTCATGTCAATAAACACAAATATACCCTCTCCTGCTGCGAATTACCGTGTAAGTCTCACGGGAAGGTGCAGACCCTCCTCCAGAAAGCCAGTCCTGTGAGAAAAGCAGACATGTGAATCTGTGTGAGCGCCAGCATGCAGGGAACGGGGCGAAGCCCACACAGGGACTCACAGAGGAGAGAGGCAGTGGGCTCGGGAGTGAATGGAGCCAGAGTTGCCACTTCAAAAAGAGGACAAGGGCTCTATCTTTGTAAAGAAACACAAGACAAAAAATGACATCCAGAAAACATGAAAAGATCCCAGAAACCAGTAAGAAAAGAACCTAGGCAGAAAAATGACCAAAGGATGCACAAAGGCAAAAAAGGTCAGAGGAAATCTTAGTGACTGAAAATCGTTAATAGACCATCAATCTTCTTGGTAATTGGGGAAATGCGATTAAAATTACAAAGAGATGCCATTTTTCACTCATCATGTTGGCAAAAGTCAAACAATTGTTTAAGTCAAACAATGCCAAATGGTGTTGAGAACATGAAACACTGAGAATCCTCACCCAGCTGGTTGGAATGAACAACTGGTGCCACCACCTTGGAAAGCAGTTTGGCAAGAGCCCTCAAGGTAAAGACAAGCGTCCCCTGTGAGCCGCAGCCTCACCTCACAGGACACAGGAGACGAGCGTCCCCTGTGAGCCGCAGCCTCACTCACAGGACACAGGTGACAAACATGGAGACGAGCGTCCCCTGTGAGCCGCAGCCTCACTCACAGGACACAGGAGACAAACATGGAGACGAGCATCCCCTGTGAGCCGCAGAGTCACTCACAGGACACAGGAGACAAACATGGAGACGAGCGTCCCCTGTGAGCCGCGCCTTACTCACAGGACACAGGAGACGAGCCTCCCCTGTGAGCCGCAGAGTCACTCACAGGACACAGGAGACAAACGTGGAGACGAGCGTCCCCTGTGAGCCGCAGCCTCACTCACAGGACACAGGAGACGAGCGTCCCCTGTGAGCCGCAGCCTCACTCACAGGACACAGGAGAGAAACATGGAGATGAGCATAGGTGTGTTCAGTTTGTGAAAATCTACACTGTACCCTAATGTTGGAGGTAATGTCATACCTCAATTTAAAAACAACCTCCCCAAGCTCAGCACAAGAAGAGAAATGAAGACGGGAAGGAGGAAGAATCGTACCTGCACACATCCGAGTTATCACCAATTATAAAGGGAAGGAAGCCACACCAGCGACGCTCCCCTGTCGACCTATTTTTTTGAGCTGGCATGTACGGCCTCACGGGATGCCAGGTGCCGTGTTAAAGAGTTAATTGGCACACCGTGCTGACTCCTCCCTGTGTGACAGTGGGGGCGCACAGGCTGACGGAGCTGCCCGAGCTCTGGTAGCCAGCATGTGCTGGGGCAGGCTCTGAATGGGCAGTGAGACTCCATGGCCCAAACCTACCCTGGTTTCTCTGCAGTGGCCTGTGACACTGCAGAGAAGGGCAGGAGACAGGCAGTGGCTTCCTCCAGACATGAGGGACTCAGAACCCCAAGAAGGCAGTGTCAGGAAATGACCAAAATGGTGGCTATTTGAGAGACTGAAATGTTTTTTCCAGTATACCAAAGATAAAGCAAGATTGCAACACACAGTTCTCAAATATTAATGAGAGTACTGAAGGGCAAGGGAGCAATTATTCTCAACTGTTCAAGAAGAGAATAAGAGCTGAGAAGGACCCTTCTAAGCTGTGATTTTAATCAGTTGTCCAAATATGTGATGGGAAAAAAGCAGATGGGGACATAAGCTAAGTGTATTCAGAAGGCCTTTCGAGCCAGAAAGAGAGATTAGATAATGATATACAAGTAATGTAACAGCCCCAGAAATATTTTGGCCATCATTTAATGTCCAGCGGAGAATCAAGTGTCTTGTGATTCATGTCAATTAAAAAACCAATGGGAATGCCCCAGAAAGAATGTCTTCACTCTCAGCCTAAAATGAGTGAAGCAGGGGAGCTGGCCAATTTTGGTTGGTTACTAGGGAAGGCCAGATCCCACGTGTCAAACAAATCCTGTCTGTCACTAAGAACAAGAAACGTAGTCTTTGCAGAACCTCCTGCAAACGTCTGTCAGTGAGCAGGGGGCAGGTCAGGCAGGAGCACGAGGGAGCTGCAGGGTAGGGTGGTAACCGACAACAGCACCCCGTCAGCGAGGATGGGGATGGGATCGATGAGAAAGGAAATTGAAAACCAAACAAAACCAGCGCCACACACCGATCCCCACTTAGCTCCTGCTCTCTGTCCATCAGAGTCCTGTGACTGCACCCCTGCTGTGTTCCCAACACTCCCACAGATCTTGAGAGGCCCAAGACTCACTAGGGCCAGGCTCTGCCCTCTAATTCCTCAGTGCTGTTGGGCCAGGGAGGGGCTGGAGTGACAGAGAAAGAGAAAAGAACCCAGAGGGACAGTTTACATTCTGAGAGGCCAGGGAAGGCTTCCGAGAGCAGATCTTAGGGTCTAGAAAGGGGAGGCCTGCAAGGTCTACGATCCGAGAGCACCAAGACCAAGAGGATTCTCTTGGACTCACCTCTCCGTGAGCTGCATGTACAAAGTAGGATGGGAATAGAACAGCAAGTACACTTCCAGGTGGGCCTCTGCACTCTGGATTTATGAATAAGCTTGTTCTTTTTTAATGGATTTTAATTTGATAGGATGGGAAATTTCTCTCAAGAAACCTCCATTTACTGAATACATGTTCCTATACACATTCCAAGTCTGAGGCTCCTCAATGTCTCTCTCTTAAGATGACTTTTCTGGCAAGATAACTTTAGCAACTCTTCTCCTGCAAAATATCTTAAGAGGCTTTTATTGTATTAAAGAGAAACACAAATGTGATGTGTAGTGAGCCCAATTTCTCTCTTCCTCTTGATTAAAACATAAAGTACCAGGACTATTTACACAGTGGTTGGCAGAGTGTCAAATGAGACACAAGCTTGAGTTTGTGGCTTCATCTGGAGCTTCTTTTCGCTCCCAATTTCTCTTCAGAAAACTTGCAGGGCTGGGCGATGGTGTATGCGCTCCCTGAGCCTCTGTTGCGGGCAGGTGGGGATAATTCATCGTTTTTGCATTCTCTTAACACGAGGGACTGTCTGGTAGGATCCCCTGAGATTTTGTAGCTCTACACAGAATCTGATAGCAACTGACTTTCTACATATCTGGCTCCTAGACTTGGGCCTGGGTTTGCAGAGCTTCTCTGGAGGAGGCAGGCAGTGCAGCAGCATCAGCAGCGCCTGGCTCTATCCTTGGCTCCAGCACTTACAAGCTATGGGACCTTGGGCAGCAAGCTTACCGCCAAAGGCCTGGGTTGCTTGTGGATAAGACGTTTTAGATGGCAAGAAATACATGACGAGAAAATGAACAGAAAGCCCCTGGAGTGTGTGGTGAGCCTGGCAGTGGAAGCTGCTGTGATTCTACATAGAAAGGCAGGGTATGAGTGTTCTAGAGGGACCAGCTCCATCGGGCTTGGCTCCTGCATGGCCTTCGAGTCCCAGCATTGCTGGTGGTGAGACACACTTACACATCTGCTTGTGCCAACCCACCACCAGCCCCATGTGCCCCTTTATTTTGCAAACCAGGACACTCACCATGCACCAGACACTGTTCTAAGCACCTTACAAATGTCACCCCCTTCAATCTTAATAAAAACAATGTTAGAAGTGCTGTGACTATTCCTGGCATACAGACGGGGGAAACTGGCACAGAGAGGTCAAAGCACGTGCCCAAGGCCACACAGCTAATACAGGTGTAGAAAGTCTTTTTTCTTTCTTTCTTTCCCCTCACTATCAGTGCCTGTTACAGCCCCTTACTTACACGGTTGGCAAAGTCCTGTGGATTGAAACAGTACGTAACTGAATGGATTCAAGAGCAGCCATCTCTGCACGTTTAGGATGCCCAGGAAAGTGCATAGACCCTGCAGGTGAACCATGAGGGCAGCACTCCCAGCCCTGCAAAGGACCCTGCTGGGAGTGGGTGGGGGAGGGGGTGTGGGTGGAGAGAGGCAACCAGAGTTCTTCCTGCTCTCTGCTTCCCCCAGTACTGAGGCTTAGGAGCTGACTTAGGGAGTCCACGTGAACATCCACCAACCAAGCAATGCCTAACTAATCAATGCCGTTGCCTGCAGGGGAACCTGTGGCAGGTCTGCTTGTGTGAGAGGCCGAGAACTCTGCAGACTGTCTCCCTCGGCCCAGGCATCTGCCTGGAAGTTGCCGAGCAAGATGGCCTCGGATAAGTCACTTTACCTCCCCATGCCTCTGCTTCTTCATGGTAAAGTGGGATAAAAATAAGTTGTCTGCTCTGGGCAAGGAAAGAGAGGTATGCAACAGGTGGGATAATGCCCCCCAAGATGCCCATGCCCCAGTCCCCAGAACCTGTGAACACATAATACGGCAAAGGGGCCTTTGCAGAGGTTATTAAAGACCTTGAGATGGGGGATTACCCTGAGTAATGAGGGTGGGCCCAATCTAATCGCACTCTGAAGGGCAGAGAGGCTTCCTCTGCTGTGGTGAGATCTGACAACAGAAGAAGAGTCAGAGAGACAGGACATGGAAGATGGTGGGAGGGGACGTGACCCCAGCAGTGCTGGTGGCCTCTGGGAGCAGGAAAGGCCAGGAAACTGATTCTCCCCAGAGCCTCCAGAAGGTAACGTGACCCCTCTGACTCCGTGAGATGTACGTGGACTTCTGACCTGAACTACAACCAAAGTATGTTGTTTAAACCACTGAGTTTGTGGCCCTCTGTTATAACCAGCCTGGCACGTACAGGAGAAGATCACTCACCAGATCCCTCTTGGAGACACAGCCCGAGAAGCCCTGCTGGTCCTCCTACAGGGAGCGGCTCTGATTCTCCCTCCTGCTCACACAGCTCCTCAGTGGGGGACTGATTTCCTTGCCATTCTCCCTACAAGACTGTCAACTTCCTGAAGACAAAAATTATGTCCTATTTCATCTTTGTCTCTCCTACCCACAGCACGACAGCCCCCTAAACTCTGGACACATTCAACTAACAGAGGAGTTCATTGGCCCCGGCATCCTCCTGGACGTCCACTCACCCCTGCCTCTGTGCCTGCCATGCCCGGGCTGCACTCCAAACGGCACCTCCCAAGGAGCTGTGGGGAGTCATCTGTGGACCGAGCACCCATCAGTTCCCCCACCACACACTGGCATATGTGTTTTTAATGAAGGTGTTAATGCAGAATTTCTCCAACAACTTGAATTATCTGTAGCTCCAGGGAAAGCCATTTGCTTTGCCTTAATGCCAAATGAACTTCTGGAGATTGAATCAGTTATTCTAAGAAGAAACTGACAGTCTCTTATATCTCATCTACTCCTTGAACAATAACATAGACTTTAGTAGCATCACCCAAGACAAGTCCTTTACTGAAGCCTTCATGACGGTGACGTCCATTTGGGCAGGCAGCTTGCTGGTCAACTCCCTCAGACCATCAGAGAGCCAGCTTTCCTGACTCCAAAAGTTTGCTTGGCTTTCTGCCCATTCTGCAAAAAATATTCAGCCAAAAGCAGAGTGAGAACAACTTCCCAAGTCACCTTGAAAGTTTTTCTACTCACTTTTGGGATTTAGATTTTATGAATTTGTGCCGAGGCCCAGTGAAGTGAAGAAGAAAATAAAAGGAAAACTCTTCCATTTAATTTCTGTTCGTTTAATATTCATTTGGGCCATGAGCATCTCAGTATGTCAGATACTATTCCAGGAGCTAGAGCAGTAAGCAAAAGTAGACCTAGGCCCCGGTCCATGGACTTCCACACCAGGCAGAGAGACAGGTAATACTGAAATACACGAAAAAGTCATTCTAACTGATGGTGTAAGGGAAGAAAACTAAAGCAGAATAATTCCCTAGACAGTGATTAATATTTAGAAGTTAATGAATAAGGCTGGGCACAGTGGCTCACACCTGTAATCCAGCACCCTGGGAGGCTGAGGCATGTGGATAGCCAAGACCAGCATGAGCAAAAGAGCAAGACCTCGTCTAAAAATAGCTGGGTGTTGTGGCAGGCGCCTGTAGTTCCAGCTACTCGGGAGGCTGAGTCAAGAGAATCGCTTGAGCCCAAGAGTTGGAGGGCACTGTGAGCTATGATGTCACAGCACTCTACCAAGGGTGACAAAATGAGACTCTGTCTCAAAATAATAAAATAAATAATAAAATGTTAATGACTAACTTTAACGTGTTTCTATTACAGCTGGACTCAGCTATAAAGGAATAAACTTCATCAAGTGGTGGACTGATATTCAGTCCAATCATTTTACCATGATTTGGACTTGAAGTGGTAGGTGAAGGCACAGATTCCTCCAGGGAGTGCTCCAGTATCTTGTAAGTTTATAATTACACATACACACAGTATATTCAGGAAACAAACACATGGTAAGACAAACGTGGGGCCCACAAACCATACAGTATGCTAATTTTACCAATTACAAAAGGTTCAAATTTGACAAATGAGACAAAGCTAAACTATGTTTAATATTTCCTTGAATAATGTCCATGCCTATGGATTTTGGAGTGAATCATTTAATGGGTCCAAGGCCTATAGCAACAAGATACACAAAAGTCAATCAACCTAAAGATGTCTCTGCACACCTTACCAGGCCTAGCAGACAATGAGTCAGCTCTGAAGTGACCTCATCAGAGAGAATATTCTGATGTGGTTGATTTTTCTGGGCCAATTTAGAATCAAGATTCTGTAGACATTTTGCCCTCAGGATATCAAAGACGTATCCCTGAACAATTATGAGTCCCAGCAGGGATCAGGGAAAGCCGGGCTTGTAACCAGCACATCAGGGGCCTCTGCTGGGTGTTGACTGTCCTGCATCTTGACTTAATCCTTCCTTAAAAATTGGAAGAAGTGCTCAGATCTGTTCTGGGCAGCAGCTGGAGTGGACGTAAGGGAAGTAGGTATGTCTTAGTCAGGCAAATGCAGAGAAGAAATCAAAGTACAGTCATGGTTTGACTGGGCAATTAAAAGTCAAAGGGTAGCACAGGCTAGAAATGGGGCCATGGTCCCATGACTGCTCACTAGCTGTCAAGATTTCTGAGCCACAGAGGATATTGACAGATCCACCTGCAACTACAGAAACCACCAATCAGTTAAGAAACAGCTGGTGCACTTGGGCAAGCTGGTCATCACTGGCCAGGCTCTCTAATGTGGGACCTTTCATCCTTTCTCGTTTCTAAGCAGGGTTTTGGGAGAGGGTAAGAGAAGAACACTGCTCTACTGACACGGACTTCACAGGTAAAAGGTCCACTGCCCTTGGAAGTCAGCCCCAGAACTGACAGGGAGGGATCTTCTCCAGCCTGGGGATGAGGGTGGACAGCAGAACCAGGGCCATGGATAAACCTCTACAAAGGGGAGACCCATTCACGGTCCCTGCTCCCGGCATGGATGAGACCCAGGGTTGCCTCAGGCTTTCTTTCTGCATGACTTAATTCCAGAAAGACCCTCCCACTCCTCAGGCCTGAGTTTTCCCTCACCAAACTTAACACTTGCATGCCAGTGTTCTTAGGATTGCTGTTGTACTCAGCAGATGTTTTTTGCCTTTAAAGAAGTTTTGCATAACAATGAGGCCTAAGGAGGAATGAGATGGGAAGGGAGTTGCTTCAGCTGCAGAGAGAGCATTTAGTTTAGCCAGGTGTGATGTGTGTAGGCTGAAGAACAGCTCCATGTCCAAATCCTAATTCCCACACCTTCACGTAGCAAAATGGATTTAGCAGACATGATTAAATTAAGGTTCTTGCGATGGGAGGATTATCTTCAATGATCCGGATGGGCTCCATGTGATCACAAGGGGTTTCTAAGAGGAGGAGGGTCAGAGATGGAGCATGACTGTGATGACAGAGCAGTAGTCAGAGTGCCCTGACTCCTCTCTCTGAAGACAGAGGGGGCCATGAGCCAAGCATGTAGGTGGACTCTCCAAGCTGGGAAAGGCCAGGGAAGAATTCTCTCCTGGAGCTCCAGGAGGAACAAGACCCACTGACAGATTTAGCCACATGAAGCTGATTCTGACCTGACCCCCAGAACTGTAAGATGATAAATTGGTCTTGTTTTGGGTCCCTACATTTGTCATCATTTGCTGCAGCAGCAACGGGAAACTAACATAGCAAGTCTTCACTTAACATTGTTGATAGATTCTTGGAAACCACAACTTTAGATGAAACGACGTACTATATGCTACGGGAACTCTTGATAATATCACTTCACCTACGGCAAAATTCATTTTATTATAAAGTACATAATTTTGCTCAAAGTTGCCGTTTTCAAGCAGCTATGGAGGATGTTAAGGATTTACCGTGCACAAGACACGTCACCATCCCAATCGCCTCCGTATAGCCGTGCGCTACAACAGCTTTCCCTTAGAGCAAGACAGCAGACAGGCCAAGTTCCCTGAGGAACGAGTCATGGATGGGCTGCTCAGGGTAATGTTTTTTGAAAATGAGAATATTTTACAATGATAATGCACTGTTCATACAGTGAACAATGCATTGGTCGGGCAGAATTTTGTTTTATGACACTTTAAGGTATTCTGGATGGGTCCCAAGACTTATATGAGTCCACATGCTCATTAGATTAAATAAGTGTATAGTTTTCCCTTTATTTCAAAAGAATTATTGTACTTCTTGTTATGAACAAGTGTAGAATTTCTAAGTCTTCCATTCCATGTGTATGACTTTAGTTCCACTTTTCTTTAACAGAAAAATGAAGGACAGATTTATTCTGGGCCCTCGATAAACTACATTATGGGTGTTTAAAATTAAAATCCAGCTGTCCTTGCTGTGCACATATTTCTATCTCATTTAAACAGAAATCAATACAAATGTAAGCATAACAATCAGTAATAGCAGTTTTTCCAGTGAAATTCCCAAGTGCTGGTAGTGAGTAATGGAACCTCCTATTTTGTTTTTTACAATAAAGGTCAAAATAAGTCCTAGCAAGGAACCTCTTAACAAGAGAAACCAGAGAATGCCTCCCATCTGGAATCTGTCACACGGCCTCTTCAATAGGCTAGAACAGTGGTTCTCACACTTCTTCACACATCAGCATCACCCTGAGGGCTGGTCAAACCCAGACTGCGGGGTCTCAGCCCCAGAGCTGCACATCGGCCATCTAGGGTGAGCGTCAGAATGTGCATTTCTGCCCAGCTCTGTGCTGCTGGTGGGGGCCTTGCTCTCACCACAGCATAAAGGCTGATTCCTCGCACACCTGAGAAGGGCCATGACTTTGCCTCATCTGGCTGAACTGTGCTGCTGAGTTAGTGAACGTGCACTGAGACTACAGATGCTCTTCTGTCTTATTGATTGTGAGCGAGGGGTTCTCCATATTAGAACAGCCTAGAGAGCTACTGACCCCTCCATGCCCAGTTCTTACTTTGGATTGACAGAATCAGAACAGGAGGAGGGAACACAGGCAGTCCTCCCCAGGTGAGCTGAAGTGCGGCCACAAAGGAATACTGTTCCCGTAAGCAAACATGAGGGTGACAAAACAGGGCCAGCTGCTGAAGGGGACAACCCACAGGGTGCTATGCAGGCCCAGGCACAGGGCTGTGTTGCCCAGTGCCGCCCCAGACCCTGCACAGTGGCAGGTAACAGGCCCAAGACACGCCTGCTGAATGGGTGGACCCTAGTCAGCGGGAAGCTGTGGAGGGCAGGAGCCTGCTCTCAGGAGGCTGCATGGACACACGGACAGAGCGAGTCAGGTATCACTAAGCTTCACGAGGCAAGCGACCCCTATGATAACAGTAAAAAACTTCCCTGAGGAAATTCCACTCCACGGTTATAAGTCCAAATTGTTAAAATATTATGACAACTATGGCTAAAAACTAGAAAAGTACTTTGGTCCAGAATGGTGACCAGTACACTAATCCACAGGTCGAATCCAGCTGCCACCTATTCTTCAAAATAAAGTTTTATTGGAGCACAGCCATGCCCGTCTGGGTGCACATTGTCCAAGGTTGCTTTCCCACTACACTGGCAGAATTGGATATTTTCTGCTGAAATCATAACCCCCTCACCCCCTGAGCCAAAAATATTTACCCCTGGCCCTTTACAGAAGAAGTTTTCCAACTTCTGCCCAACAGAAATAAGAGGACACACACACTACACAGTGGCGACTGTCTTTAAGTAGTGGCATTACGGGTGACTATTTCCTTTTTGTTTCTATTCTTTCTTACATTAGGCAACTTTTCTTCAAGGAAAATGCATTTTAAAACAATAGACCAAAGAAGAAGAAACAACAGCCTCAACATAGGTAGTGACAGGTGGGCTGCCTGGCCCCCCTCAGGCACTGGTACCTTGTTTCCAATGGCCTTTTTGGGTGGGAAGTTGTAGGCCCTCACTTGAGGGTACTTGTTTTGTAACTTGTGGTGCAAACTCCTGAACTCTGTATACCGCCGGTAGATGTTCCATTCATCGTCTTTTATCCGAATGTAGACCTGTCAAGAAAAGAAAGAGAAAGAAAATGTAAACTTCTCTTAAAGCCCTCACTGTAAGAGATTAGGATTTCAGCAAAGCTCTGCCCATGAAAACCAGCTCCACCTTGGCAGGGGCCACATCAGCCTCATACCACTGGCTGGCAGCTCCTGGCTCAGAGTAGGACTCCATGGTACTGGCTAAACTAATGTGTATAGGAAAGAATAATTCAATCTGGCAAGTTACAGGAGTAGCATGCTGTACACTATTCCCCTAACATCAACAGAGACCAACAGCCCAGTTAAGAGCAGAGATGCAGTTCCATGTTTTGTCACGGGCCTATTGTAGCACTAATGGTTTGCTGCTGTTCAGACTCTCTGGCCATGTGTTTCCTTGGATGTAGGATGCAGCTGATAACAGCACCTCCCTCCAAAAGCTTATGGAAAGCACGCTGATAGCCACACAACGCAGCCATACCTGGGATCACATGGGCCACTATGCAGACAGGTGGACATGAGTTTGGGAAAGGTGGGAGGGGACCACAGTTGCAATTTGCCCTACTAGACAGAATGTCACACCTGAATGGGATAAGAACAACTGAGACATAAACCTTCTGTATTTTAATCAAGTTGTGACTCTCAAGAGAATACTCTGGAGGTACAAAACATGAGGGCTGTTTTATCAACTTTTTACAACCCTAGTATCTTCCAAAGACACAAAGCAACTACCTTATAAGGTAAAAGTGAGAAATGAGAGAGAGAAATCAATCCATTTTTAAAAAATTACATGAGTTAAGAAGAGCCCTGAGACTAAAACCCCCAATGATAAATGGCTATTGGAATTTACCATCAGTGGATGCCAATACACATTTTAAAGATGTCTTTAACCATAAACACAGGCATCTCTAATATAAGCAATAAATTCAGCATCTACGTGAAAACCACCCATCATCCTCAGATACAGAGATTATGTGTTTGGACCTGGTATGGTGACCGTAGAGGAAGGAATGAAGACTTATATCAAAGAATCTCAATGAATGGGCAGAAGTTCCCAGTGGGATTAGATGGAGAAACACACCCTCAAGTTTGGAGGAGCCCCTGGTCTCTGATGACATTATAGAACCACCACACCAACTATCAGGTTACCTACTCAAGACGTTTTGACAAAACAGAAATATTCTCCTCTAACTTATTCAAGCTAATGTCTCGGGGGCTCTTTACATCAGCAGCTGATGCAATTCCAATCCCACACATCTTGAATGGATTGTATCATCTGCTTGTGGTATATTCTTCATAAGTCTAAACACCCCCAAGACAGTGACAAGTTCAATCCCTTGTCTGACCAGCATAAGATCTGTTACTTAGATCAAGGCAGGCAAACTTTGGCTCATGGGCCATGTCTAGCCGCACCCACCTATTTACCTATTGTCTACAGCTGCTTTGGCAATACAGACTGTCCCTGACTTACAAAGGGTTGACTTCTAATATTTTGATTTATGATGGTATGAAAACCATATGCACTCAGTAAAAAACAGAATTTTTATCTTTTTCTGAGCTAGCAATATGCAGCATGATACTCTTAGATAAGATATTCAACACTTTGTATTAGATGGTTTTGCCCAACTTTAGGCTACTGTAAATGTTCCAAGCATGTTTAAAGGTAGGCTAGGCTAAGCTATGATGTTTGGTAGGTTAGGTGTATTAAATGCATTAAATACATTTTCAACTTCAATACTTTCAACTTATACTGAGTTTATCAGGATATAATCCCATCATAAGTCAAGGAACATGTGCATAATGGCAGAGTTGAGAAGCTGCGACAGAGACCACATGGCCTGCAAAGCTCAAGGCATTTACTTTCTGGCCCTTTACAAAAAAAATCTAGATGACCCCTGATCTAGGTGTTTAGGAAGACCCCACCATTGTTACTTTTTTCCACCAACATACTGAAGATCAAAGGTGGAGAGAGGCAGTCCTTTGCAAAATCCCCCAGCCTCTGCATCAACCATCCAAGGTCCAGGGATGCACAGTTGGCCAGAGCTTCTCTGGTGATTCTGATGAAGGCAATCTGGGGAACCCCTGATGTAAGGCACAGACTCTGGCCTTTGACCTTTCTGTTCATTCATGTCTTTACCTGTGAGCTGTAGCTAAGAGCAGCACCTCCCCCACAAGGTGGCAGGGAGCACATTCAGGGCTGTGCACAGCCCAGCTGTGGCCGGATCATGTAGACCACACAGACGAGGGGGGATCAATTTGGGGAAGGAGTGAGGGGGCTAAAGGCAAGATCTGGACTCTCACTTATCAGCCCAGTGGGAGAGGTAGAACACCTGGACACATCCAGATGGGACAAGCACACCAGGGGCATACAACTTCTTAATTTTAACCAAATTGTAACTTTCAAGAGAATGTTCTAGGTGTAGAAAACATGAACACTATTTCATTAACCTTTGGCAAGTCCCAGCACCTTCCAGGGACACACAGAACTACTTAATTCCACGGGGAAACCAGAGAAGTGAGAGAGAAATCAATGGGTTTTTAAAAAATTACAGAAGTTAAGAACAGCTCAGGGAGTAAAATCTCCAGTGATAAATGGCTATTACAATTTGCCAATACACATGTTTAAAATCTCTTTAACATAATGATAACAACTCTCTCACATGAGAGGTCCATTCTGGCTCCTGGTTTTTAATAACACACATGCAGGAGCCAAATGATTTCATTCCCTGGAAGGAAATGTCCTTTCTTGGCCTTCCCTGTGGGCACCTCCTCTTCTGCCCACAACCTTCCTCTCCCCTACACACCCATCCACATGCCCAGTTCTGCACATTTTATTTTTAGGCCAGTGACTCCTCAACCTACATCTCTAGTTTGGACCTCTCACATGAACTCCAGACCAGGACTTGACTCATCAAGTCTAAATCTGAACCTGGGATCTTCTCACCTATTACCTTCTGGGTGTCAGCCCAGGACTTCACAAGACTCACCCACTGTTCATTCTCATGTTAATGTGCAAGCCAGCTGGTCTGAACACTCCACTTTCCAGATGAAAGAAGCCACAGGGCTCAGAGAAGTCATGGCACTTGCTCAGGGGAGGTGGGAGAGAAAGGATCTGAAGCCGGGGCTGCCCACCACCTTCTATCACAGCACGCTGCCGCAGTGGCCCAGGCCCCCGAAGGCTCCAGGGACCTCAGGCCAGCACTGCATGCGGTGGGCACAAGGGTTCCTGCTCAATTCCCCTGAGGCCCACATGCACCTAGGCAGATCCTGTGTCCTCAGAATGGTCTCTCTGGTATCAGATGTCCCAATTTCATCTTCTCATTTATGCCTCTCCTTTTAGATCTAAATCTAATCTGAAGCCATACTATTAAAATCACCCATTAGTGCCTGAAAAGTTGATCTTCAACAACAATGCTCTTAGCTTCCAAAATTAGGAAACTCTCACCGCAAATTGTCCTTGAATTATATACATTTAACCAAATCCTGGGCTTATTTCACCAAAGAATTCAAAGGGCTTGTGGCCAAAAATGTTAGGGTTTTTTGTTTTGTTTTTCACTTTCAAGAGCTCTCCCCTCCAAATAAAGTTTGATTGGCCCCAATTCCTTTTGCTCAAGTCACAAAGATAATAATTCCCTGGAGGAATAAAAACAATCGACCTCTTCCAACAAAACCAAGTTCCCTTTTAAAACAAGCAATAAAAAAGTACTTCGAGTCCAATCTCCTTGACTCAGCAAAAGAAAATTAAATAGGAGGGCAATATCTGTAATCAGGAGTTGGGGCAAACCTCTTCTCCATTTTATGAAGCAGTTGAAATCTTCATATTTCTTTTCCACTGGGAAAAATTATCCTAGCAATGCCTGTAATGACACGGGGGTTTGGGGGCAAGGGCAGGATCATTGAGGGGTCAGGGCAGAAACTTTAATCCATCAGTGAACAGAATCCAGAACCAACTTTTGTATGGACAGGGTCTCAGAGAAACGCTTCCATGTGGGAGATTCAGAACATCTGCCAAGCCCCTACAAGGCTCTTTCATGCTCTTCACCACTCCACACCACGCCCTGCTGTGCTAAGTAAGGGCCAGCCCTGGGTCCCTTTCATCTAACTAACTGGACTCACACTTGGTGCACCGCTGTGCTGGTGACTTCTGCTCCACACGGTGCTTGTGGCACCCATCTGCGTTGCTGTGTGCAATGTCTGTGTCCCTTTCCAATGCTGCATAGCATTCTGCTATAAACAAGCTGCAATTTGTGGGCAACGGGGTGCCAGCCCCATATACCGAGGCTGGCAGGTTCAAACCTGGCCCTGGCCAAACTGCAAAAAAAAAAAAAAAAAAAAAAATAGCCAGGCATTGTGGCGAGTGCCTGTAGTCCCATCTACTTGGGAGGCTGAGGCAATAGCATCGCCTGAGCCCAAGAGCTGAAGGTTGCTGTGAGCTGTGACACCACGGCACTCTACCAAGGGCAACAAAGTGAGACCCTGTCTCTAAAATAAAAAAAAATAAGAAAACTAAACAAATAAAAAAAAAAGAATAAGCTGCAATTTGGTAGCCTGTTCTGCTAGGAGGGACACTTAGGTTATTTCCTGTCAGTGGCATTATGAACAAAGCAGCTTCTGAACATCCATGTGTGAGGCTTTGGCTCTCATTTGGGGGGATCACATTCCTAAATGCACAAGTTGGAATCATAAAGCTACTAGAAGAAGACAGGATGGACCATCTTCACGAGGCTGTGGGGGCAGGAAGGGCGACAGGGGTTCTTAGGTACAGCACCACCGGCACAACAGAGCCTTGCAGATGCTGGGAACACCCTGTATCTCTAGGCAGTGGTTACACAGGTACACAGAAATACAAATAAATCAAATTACAAACAGAACATTTATGCACCTGATCATCTGCATGTGAATCTTGAATTTAAAAACAAAACCAAAAGAAAGCCGCACCTCCACTATCCTCAGGAGAGTGAGCTATCACCCCAACTTACGGCACTAAGATGTCTAAGCCAGGTCATGAGCAGGGCAAGAGGCAGTGCCAAAGACTCCGGGTGGGGGCATCCATGTGGCTTTGTCACAATGTCAGACGTCAACATGAGAAGGAGCCTGGACATGGGCCTCTGGCATCAGGCAGACCCAGGTTTGAACTCCAGCTTCACTTCTTGTTAACCAAGTAATGTTGGGTAAGTTAATTCACCTCCTCAAACCTCAATTCTCTGTTTGAAAAATGAAGATAGTGCTAGTAGGTACAACTCAGAGAGAGGAGCAGACTGAGTGATTATGTGCAGGATTGAATTCCGTGCACCACCCAGTGCTGGTGTCCCGTGGTAAAATTTACCCTAGACTCACACACACACACAAGTGCACACATGCACACTCACACCCATATGAGGGTGGATAGGCAGGATGGGCAGAGAGGGAATTCAGGAAGAGAGAGGGAGGATGAAGATTTAAGAGGCTTGTTTGAAGTCGGGTGACATCCCAGACCTGGCATAAGGATGTGCCAGGCACAGGCATGGGCTTTTCTTAGCCAAAAACAAAGCTCTCAGGCACTTCTACAAGAGGCAGAATGGCCTAGTGAAAGGGAATGGCTGTACATGGGGGAGACCTGGGTTTACACTCTTTCTTTCTGAGACCTTGGGGATAGCCCCCCATCAGACTCAGTTTCTTCATCTGTACAATGGGTATGAAGCCTGTCTTGTTGGGTGGCGCCTTGCCCTAGGCCTGGCAGGCAGTAGGCAGTGGCAGCTGTTAACATTATAACCCCCATCACCTTCATCATCAGCTGCCTTTGTGTACAAGAACTTCCCTATTATGGAATTAGGGGTAATTATAGGATGTGCAATCACAAAATTAAAGCAGGTAATTACCATCCCTAATTAATTGTCAAATGCTAGGCAGGCGGGGAAACACAGCTCTAAAGTACAGGCTGTGGATTGGGCAGTTAAACATCGCCTCTGCTTTCAGAAAACTCAGCAGAATCTGCAGAGTTCACTAAATGACCTTCTCAGGTGGGGTTTCAAGTACTAAAGCAAAACCGAGGATGCGGTCCTCAAACTTCTGACTCAGAATGAGCTCAGCGTCCCTCCTGGCTGCAGCCTGGCCCGGGCATGTGTCCAGCCAGCCTGTGTCACACAAGCACCCAGGTTCCTGGACAAGAGTGCTATTTTAGGAGCAAGACCTCATAGGACATACTTGATGGATGCTGTAAACATCTGCTAGGGTCAGACCCCACAGAGAAACCTGCTGTCAGGAATGCAGCACAAACTCAGAAATAAACACACATCAACACACCACTGATTTAGAACCAAAACTTCAGGCTGCCCCTGCTTCCTGCAGCATAAATCAAACGCCTCCTTCTCCATTTCCATTTTCATGTAACTTCTTAATTATCCAGAGTTCTGCACCTCAGAATGAAACACTTTTTAATGTGTGTTGTAATACTCGAGAGGGAAGGTTAGTATTTCTTGGACTTACAGAAGAAGACGTACCATTTCATGGTACTTTCCACATGCCAGACATTTTATATACAGCATTCACAAAAGCCCTGAAATTTTATATGCCTTCAAAGTGGAGCAGTGGAGCGACTAAAAGGGGTGCCCAGGCAGCAGGCAGCAGAGCCAGCACTGGGCCTTAAACTGATGCTCCCCCAAAGGCCTTGCCTACAGTTTCCACCTCAGAGAAAAACAAGTGTTATAACATAAAGTCTCAAAAACTCTGAAGCCCCTGGTGTAGACTGTTAAATGCAAAGATGTCCAGATGACATAAGGATAACAAAGATTCTTTTCAAATGGCTTCAGGTTCCTAATTCATTTTGCTTCCTTAATAGCCAGGGAATGAAATGATTTGTGTTTTGGTTCGCGGCCTGTGTTAATGTATCCTAACAAAACTTTCCTATTAATGAAACAGCTTCATGTGTTATTAACTGTAAGTGTCCTCACTGCCAGAACAAAATTCCTGAATTACCGGATGACCGTGCTGATGGAGGGATATTATTGCAGCCAAATGCTGAAAATAAGATGAATAACTTAACCAAAGAAAAATGACTTTCCATTTCACTGGGTTATGTAAATGAGGCAGACCAGTAGAAAAGGAAATGCATTATCCACTACAAATCACCAGCACAGTCCCACACGCCCTCGGGAGGAGGAGGGTAGAGAATATGGGCTTACTTGTGGCACAGACCCAGTGGTCTCTGCTCTACCTGGAACAGCAATGGTGTGATCACCAACAGTAGACAGGCAGCCTCTGGGTCCCAGGACAGAAGTAAGGGGCATACACTATGTTCACTCTACTCTAGATCAAGTTCAAGCTCTACTGTCTCTGGACATTTGACACCAATCTCAATGCTTCAGAAGGCAATGTGGCTGGCAGGACCCAGACACCAGGCTTCTCATTAGACTGCTTGTTCTATTTTACTGCTTTCAGACATGATGAGACTCTAGGCCAGGGTATATAATCCTGTTCTCCCATCCTTGCTGGCCCCCAGACAGACCTGGATGATCCCTCCTCAGAGTCACTACCAGGAAGCCTCTTATGTACAAAGCTCAGGGCTGGGCCTTGGAGACTTGGTGGAGAACAAAGCCAAGTGTGGTCCCTGCCATCTGAGAGCTCAGTCAGGTAAGTCAGTGACCTGACAGCAGCAGCCACACACATGATCATATATCCCAAATGGTGCTCAGCCTGGGGTGGGGGTGGGTCAGCTGAGTAGGAATGTCTCATCTGGAACAAAAAAAGCAAAAGTGGACCAGAGCTAGAAGGGAAGCAGCTCTGGGGCAGAGGGCAGGGGATGATTGGAGAGAATGTGTGGCAGGGGTGTATGGAACAGGGCAAGCGAAGGAGGCCAAGGCAGAGGGTGTAGGACAAGGGCTGCAAGAGGACACTGCATAGAGGACAATAAAGGGGGTGTCAGAGATGATAAGGGGGGGAGCCATGGGGCCTTTGCTGCTGCCGTGTCTTCGGTCTAGAATTCCCTTGCCCTGGACAGCCTCAGTGCCTATCCCCTCATTTCCTAGGTTCTGGCTGAACCATCATTGCTGTTTCCAGCATCGACTACCACCGGGCATGTCAGGTAGACCTATGTAGCCTGCCTTCCTCAAACACAGAATAAGCTCCATGAAGGCAGGGGTTCTGGCCAATTTTATGCAAAAGAAGTATTCAATATACATTCAGAAATGAATCTGTAAAAAGAATGGAATAAATGAATAGACGGGTCAGCGTGGGCACAGGCCATCTGCTCACATGTCCGCGACAGCACTGCCAGGCAGGCCCTTACTGACAGGCTATGGGTCTCCCGGTCCTGCAATAGCAGGATGTCACCTCTGTGGCACTGCATGTGCTTGATGATACATGGTAAATGCACGAACCAGGGGCTGCTCAGAGCATGGGTCTGTTACCCACAGTGCTTACAGATTTGGAGGGTGCACAATGGGAGCACGGATCTCTGCTCTTGTGAACAACAGCCATTTATATATAAACGAGTGTTCTTTTACCTGCTCTTGCATTAGTGGAGGGAGAATTCAGATGTCTTTAAGAGAAGAGGAAACTTCTTTTTTTGTTTTTAACATGACAGGCCATGGACTGTGGCTGGCTCACTCCCTGTTACTTGCCATGACTCTGATAAGAGGGATCTGTCACTCTCCCTCACTGAACCATAGCACTGGTCTAGCCCACAGCCAGTGATGACAGGAGATGGGACAGTCAGAAGGGCAGCAGCCAACATGACAGCCCAGACCTGCCCCACTCCCATCACTGCCCACTCTTCTCAAAACTGAGGGAAGCCCATGGAAAAGGTGGGCGCTCCCGTCCGCTCCCTGCACGTCTGACCCTGGCACCTGCCCTTTGGCTATAAAACAAGGTGTATGAGTAGAAAAGCCATAGACAGAACCAGTCTGAGTGAAGGATGAAGACACAGACGGCCTCCCACAGAGGACTCCTGGGACGCTCCACTTCATGTCATCCTGGTGAGTTAATGGATCTCCCACTCCAGGCTGCGACATGGAACTGCAGGATGAAGTCACAGTTCCTTTTAAATTCCCTATCCTGCCCACAGTGGCTGCTAGTGGCACAAGGCCAGTGGCATCATCGGCCACAGAGAAGACCACACACTGGGCGAGTCCCTGAGTGCACGTGAGACAGCCCTTGGGGAGCTCAGAAATAGCTGGAGCCATTTTTGGTGGGAGCTAATTTCCGGCAATCAAGCTGCTGGGGGCTCCAATGATCATATTTGGGGAATTTGAAAGGAAATATGACTTCATCCTGCAGTCACATGATGCAGTCTTGGATATTTGAGTCATGCACATTATGCCCCTCAGCCATGTGCATTGCTAAACTGGCTGCTCCATTCGTAGCATGACGCTCTTCAGAGTTTTGAACTTCACTGGGAAGGTAGAGTCTTCTGGCTCACAAATATAAATGCTGGCCAAGTCTTGCTGGGGTGAGGAGAAGGCAGAGGAGAGTAGAAGCTGCACCTGCTTATTGTGAAATAAGGATATGATATATTGCTAAATAGGATTCCAACCAGGGTGTATGTGTGTGTGTATGTGTATGTTATTACATCCCCAGAAACAAATCAAAACATTACTAAGGCTATTTCTAAATGTTGATAGATGTTCTTATTTTCTTTTTTTTTTTTTTTTTTTGAGACAGAGCCTCAAGCCGTCACCCTGGATAGAGTGCTGTGGCATCACAGCTCACAGCAACCTCCAATTCCTGGGCCCAAGCGAGTCTCTTGCCTCCGCCTCCCAAGTAGCTGGGACTACAGGCTCCAGCCACAATGCCCAGCCATTTTTTGGTTGCAGCCGTCATTGCTGTTTGGCAGGTCCGGGCTGGATTCTA
>CAUYRH010082565.1:0-124516 GCA_963574655.1 Perodicticus potto | reverse complement strand
AAAGGTTTGGTGGATGTTCTTAGTTATTCCATGAAACTTTGCTAATTTCAACATTTATTCCTATTCCTTGAAGCTGTTCACATTAGGAACTTTAAATTAAAATAAAGAAATCTATATCTTTCATGTGAAGGCTACAACCCAGTTATTCCAGCTGTACTCTTAACCCAGTTCCCACATCCCTGACAATGTTGGGGTGAGCCTTCCCCCACTACATTTCTTCTCCCAGCATTTATACAAAACTAGGTTTATCAAAAAAAATCCCATTTCTGGATTGACTTCTGCCGCAAACCGGGTTAAGCCACACTTGCAACTAGCTTAACCTTTTCTAGATTTTCCTCAATGTAATTTTTTCCCTTCTTGAAGATGGCTGAAAATCCCTTCTGGTTACTAGGGCAGCTTATCAGGCCGATGGTCTTCCTGTTTCCTTACCTGCCCGCGGCCTCCTGTCATCATGAGAAGAACTGTTGGACACAGGCCTGTGGCAGCGGCAGCAGAAACTGGGCTGGAGGTCAAAGAGCCAAGCCCACGTCCACAGCTCTGGGCAGTGTCCCGGGCAGGCCCGCATCTGTGATATTGTCCAAATCGGTGTAATGTAGATTGCCTTTTTATGAAGAACAAGCTGGACTTCCCCCAGATCATCAAATGCTCTGCCAAAGCTCTGGAGCAGTTATTAAGAAATAAATAAATAACCAGTTTGTTTAAAAGAAAAAAAGCAAGGAAAGAAAAGGAGGGAGGGAAGGAGAGAGAGAGGAAGAAAGAAAGAAAAGAAGAAAAGAGAGAAAGAAAGATAAAGAGAAAGAAAGAGGAAGGAAGGGAGGGAGGGAGGAAGGAAGGAAAGTGAAAGAAGGAAGAGAAAAGCAGCCCTGATCCCATGGAGCTCCATCCTCAAAGGGGCCCTAAGAGGACACTCCCTCAGCCCACTGCACCTCCGTCCCGAGCACTGTGGTCTTACCAGAGGAAGGAGCCGTGGTCCTTACCTGCTAGGGGTCACAGTTTCATACAGCTGGGTCTGGGTCTCTGGTGGTGATGGGGGGATCAGTTCTCTAATGTTCCTCTTTCTAGCTGCGCCCCACCACCTCCTCCCACCCGCAGCCCAGAGGTCCACCCACAGTGGGCGTCACCAATCTCTCCCAGCCTGAGACCCTCTCTGCCCAGCCCCATGTTCCCTCACCTCCGCCAGCCACTCAGAAAGCAAGTCCACAGAGTGTTGTGGGAAGAGCGGAGCTCAGAGCCACCAGCCTTTACCTCCCCCTTATCAGAGGTGAAGCCCCTGGTTAACTTACAGCCCCGCCTCGTCCTCCCCTTGGTTGATATCGCTCCCATCTCACTTCCCAAAGGCCAGCAAAACCCAGGGAGGCCACAGCAGTGCAGCAGAGGAAAGGGGGGAGGTGGCCAGGAACCCCAGCACATGGGTCTAGCTGGCAGTCAGAGGGTGGGGAGGGATGAGCAAACGTTCCACCAATGTCTACGTGTGTGGTGGTAGGGAAGTCTCTTGACCCGGCTGAGCCACTGGTTCCTGTCTATGAAAAGTGGATGATGAGGCTACCTCTGGGGGAGCTGGCAGGGAGAAATGAGTGATAGGAAATAAATTCAGAGTGTTCATCCTATTCCCCAGAAAATGTGTGCAGGCTGTAACCTACACACGCCTATGGGAGGGGTGGGCCAGGACTCCAAATGCCACATTCTCCCAGCTCCAGCCCACAGCTCCCCTGTGGCCCCATTCTACAGACACACGGTACACAGCCTATGTGCATTTTAATAGTCACTTGCAGTTGATAATCCCTCTGCCCCAAGACCCAGGGCCAGGCCAGGGAGTAGTCTCTTAGGGCAGGAAGGCAGGGAGCCATCTCCCGTCCCACCGACAGGGCAGGCCCTTGTCTGGGTCGCTCTATGGGCTTCCTGACTATGCAGATCACACCTAGAGCGAGGCCTGGTTTCTGAAACTGCTAGTCCCTTCTAGCCACGAAACCCCAAACCCGCGGCTTGGTAGCTATAAACAGCGCTTGTGTTTTCAGACGCGGGAAAAGCTTACTTAAAGCAGGCATCTGGCTTCCAAAGGCTCAATCTAAAAGTCAAGGGCCTCTGAGTTCTACACACAGAGAAAATGGGTGCTTAGGTGGAAGAATGAGTTGATGGAGAGACAAGCCAGGGGATTTGCAGGAGAGGAAAAAAAAAATCTTGGGAAGAGATTTTGTTTGTTTCTTGGTCTTTGTCTTGGGGCAAGGCACAAGGATTTCACTTCCTCAAGAAAGATGGCATTGATTTTTTTTTGTTGTTTTTTTGCAGTTTTTGGCCAGGGCCGGATTTGAACCCACCACTTCTGGTGGGTATATGGAGCCGGCATCCTACTCCTTGAGCCACAGGTGCCGCCCTGATGGCATTGATTTTTAAGCCTGCAGTTTTTAAGCATGGTATTTATTTTCATTCAAGTAACAGAAAAGTCATGAACATGCAACCAAAGATTGCTAAAGATTCACTTTCTCCTTGAAAGGTCACCACCAGACCTCCCCGTCTGGGGCAAAGGCTGGGTGTCAGCTTGGTTCTCCATTTCTCATCTCTGAACTTGCAGTGGGCAGGTACCTGGCCGACTCAACCGAGTCCTAATTAGACAGCTATGTTCTGTTGAAAGGAGGACGTTTTTATTGGCTCAGTGCAGTTCTCTCATGTTTGCAATCCCAGGCATTACCCAGGGCATCAATTAAAATGTAGATTTCCAGGCTTTCCCTCCAAGAGACTTCAGTTCAGAAGTTCTGGGTGGGCCCTGGGAACCTGCATTCTTAACAGACGCTCCCACTCCCAGGCAATTCCAAAGTGTGCTGTTGCCAGGACCACACTTTAAGACATAGAATCTCTTCATGGGCGGATGCCCAATGAAATGCCTCTTCTGGCTTCCAAATTATTGGTTTGAGTGATTATCACATTTATACCCATAGTCCTTATTACAAAAAAAAGAAATGTTCTCTAATTTTATAGGGGGAGAAATAGAGACTTGGGGAGCAGGGATTAGGTAACTCCCTCCTGGTCCCACAGTAAGGACCAGTGTACATACAATTCCTAAAGCCATCCACTATTATATCTCCCAGATGAATACAGGCATCTCTGTTCCCTCATCTGTGAGCAGATACAATAGTAATAGTATGAATCTCAGAGGGTTAGATAGGATAATAGTAAGTGTGACCATGTGAAATGGCTGAAATTCAGCAATTTACAACCTACAAAAGCAGCAATTTCATATGGGTGAACTAATCATTGCAAAGTTCTTCCTGCAGCACCTGAAACAAAGTCATAGCTCAATAAATGTCACAAATTATTAGAAACTATTGTGGGTAGAACTGTGTCCCCTCCCCCAAACAAAAGTTATGTTAAAGTCCTAGCTCCTGCTACCTGTGTACATGACCTCATTTGGAAATAGGGTCTTTGCAGATATAATCAGGTTAAAATGAGGTTATGCTAGATTAGGGTGAGTCCTAAATCCAGTGACTAATGTCCTTATAAGGAGAGATCTAGATACTCGGCCACACAGAAGGGAGAATGCCATGTGGGGTCAGAGGCAGAGACTGGGGCGATGCAAAGTGTGCCCAGGATAGTCAGCCACCACCAGGAGCGAGAAGAGACACGGCAGGACCCTCCCCGGGAGCCCCCAGAGAGAGCCCGGCCCTGCCAACACTTTGATTTCAGATTTCTGGCCTCTAGAATTGTGAGAGTATAAATTTCTGTTGTTTTCAGCCACCTAGTTTGGAGTCATTTGTTAGGGTAACCCTAGGAAACTAACAAGGAAGGTTAGACCCCCACATCATCAGTGTCATGGTCACCAGCACCATAAGGACCACCCTTTCACAGAGCACAGGATGTGGCCCCCCCGATCCAGACCCCGGAGCAGTGACCTCTGATTGGTGCTAATGGGTGATGTTGAAGTTGTTGGGTCTCAGTCCACTCGTCGGCCTGGAATACCCAACACAGACATGGTTTGGTTTCCGCCCATATTTTTTAAAGATTCTTTTATGTTACACACACATCTGGGCTTTTTGATGCTTTCCCAAGCTCCTTCCAGCTTGTGCAATGTGGACTTCTCCCCAGGGAAATGTTTCAAGAGACAGAAAGACGGAAAAATGGTGGCCACAGAACTCTGGGTAAACATTAGCTCCTTTCATAACCTTCCTTTCTTGGATGACAAATGTGTGGTGGGGCCCGAAATCCCAAGGAGGCCTGCTTCAAACATTTATTTGGATCAGTCTAAAGGGTCAAGGACCTGCTATATAAAAAGTCCCTAAATGCACACTGTTCAGATAGAACTTGCAGGCTGGCACAAAAAAATTTCAGAGCGGATTCTCTGGCCTGTGTCAAGTCTATTTTTCAATCAATAAAGGTTTCCGATGACCTTTGTCTCAGTTTTTGCACAGAAGAGATACTTAAGTTTCTCTTCTTACCTTTCCCTGCTCATCAAAAATGGAAATTGAAAAAAAAAATGAGGCTTGTAAGACTTGTCAGTTCATTGACCATATTTTCCAAATAAAAAAGCGGTAACAGTGGTCATGATTGACGATGGGGTAGGATTTAAAAGCTGGACTGTCCAAGATAATCTGCTTCGCTCTGGACAGAGTCTGAGCAAGTCACTTCACCTACCTTTATGGCAGTTTCTCACCTTTATGAAATCAATCTATTAAATCATTTTCAGTTTAGGGTTCTGAGTATTTGATGAATAATGAACAAAAAGAGTTTAGCAGAGTGATGATCATCTAACTTCCCCAAAAATGCTATTACTATTTTATATTTTTTTATTGATTCCAGAGCTTCCAGCTTCTCAAAGCTGGAAAAGGTAAGGAAACAGCATTCCCCCCTACTAAAAAAAGCCTCCAGCAGGGACACAGCCCTGTGGACTCTTGGATGTTAGCCCTACGAGATTCAAGTTGGGCTTCTGACTTCTAGAAGCAAACATATAAGATAAGTTGTGTTTTAAGCACCAAGTTTGTGCCACTTTGTGACAGCAGGAGGAGGACTCTAATAGAATGACACAGCGGGTGGGTTCACACGCTGCTGTGAAAAGGCTCCTGTCAGTTTCAGTGCCTTCTCCGAGTCCTAGATCTTTCTTTCCCTGGACTGAGCCCAAGCCTAGATAAATGCCCTGACCCGTGGAGAAGCCCATGGGCGGCATCTATCCGCAGCTGGGGTTAGGGCCAGGGCAGGCTCCCAAGGATTGGGAGTGGGGAGCAGAGGAAGTCCAGGATTACCTGAGTGTCTGACAAACTGTCTCTTAGGGTCCCCCCAAAAAACAATGACCCACAAAACAAACGACAAGAATTCCAATTTTGGTGAATTTTCTCAGCTTTGTATTGACCCTAACTCCAGAAGGGAGTCCACATTTTGATTTTAACATACTTCTTCCTTTTATATTTTCTAAGTTAGAATTTTGACACATTTTGGATTACAGGAAATGTAGGAAAAGAAGAGGAACAAAACACAGCAGAACCACACTAGTCAATATACAGAGGGGGTCAGCATATGGAGGTGGTCAGTGTAGGGAGGTTGTCAGCTATGGAGGTTCCACTATAATGTCACCTAAGTTCAGGGGCTCTGGCCGAGCTTTGACAACAGCCCACCAGGCAGAAGCCAAGTTTCAGGAGTTGGAGAACAACTGCCAAGATCAAAGGAACTTGGAGGGACGCAGGGAAAAACATACCCTCTTGATGAAAAAATATTTGGGGGCTCCTGTCTTACGGAGTGGTGGTGGGAGACATGTCGGGATGTTAAAGGAACTGTGATCAGGAGAAAAGATGGATGCATATAAATGAATGAATCAGTGAGTGAGTGAATGGCTTTAACTTAGAGTATTGGCTCTGGCATGTTTGGGAGTCTTCCCCAAAGGCTATACCTCTTCCCAGGTCTACCCCAACTCTCAGGAAGTTGAGAGCTGGGTGGGGCCACGTGGTTACGAATGAAAGTTGTCCTACTTTGGGCCTCCGCACTGCGGTCTAGTTCTTAGCGAATCTGTGTGCAGAGATGAAAGCGCCTGAGCCCCTCCACTGATGCCTTTGGCAGGAGAGACACAGGCACCGGCCCTCTGAGGTGCGGTGGCCCAGGAGCTGGGCGGCACTCCCCAGCCTGGCCTGTTACTCTTGGGCTCGTACTAAAGGGGGCTTAGGTTTCTGCACTTTTCATGTGGCGGCTTTCAAAATCGGAATGCACTTGAAGTGGTTTGGGTTTTTCTCCTCCCCGCCTGGTGTTTGCTGTAGAGAAATACCTTCAAACACATACAGCGCTGCTCAACGCCTCTGTCCCCAAGCCTGCTCAGAGGAACCCAGAGATGCCACATCAAGCCAAACATTTTCATCAGAGCTGGCCCAGTTGGGGCCCTGCCTGCAGCTCACTGGGCCCCCCATTTCCAGCACCCCTTCCCAACACTGACTCACACGTGCTTGTTGCTTCAAGAACAAGCGGTTCTTATTTCTCTGAAAGAACCTATTTGGAAAATTTGGAGGCCGTGTCCATCCCTTATCCTGTGTGGACTCCTATTTTAATTTTCAAGCCTGTTGGGGAGGCCTAGGGAGGCCAAGGAAAGCGTGTGGACCTTCACACCTATGCCCTAGCTCCTGGTGGCTCCTCTGGCCTCATCACCTCCCCAGAGTTGCTGGACACCTTTGATGTGGGTCAGTACGAAAGTTTTGAGATGCGTGAAAATCAAGGAACATAAAATCTCCAGGGACAGAAACAAATGAAGCCCTCCCAGTACCACTGATAAGCTGAGCAAGTTGAAACTTGCACAGGTGAATCACAAAGGATGCCATCGACTGGGTTTCCTGGAAGTGAAATGATGGACCACAGTCCATCTCAGAACTTTTTCAGTGATCTCTGTATTTTTCTGGTTCTCACACCAAGCTCTTGATTTCCCCATGTAAGTCATATTTGAAAGAGCACATTTAGTCCCATTGGCTGAGGAAGGAAGCAAGTTGGATAGATGTCTCAAGTCCTATCCTGTGGAGGTGTCTCCTCATGTCCCATTTCATATTTGAGAGTGACTTACCAACTTCACCATAGCAATAGTTCTTTTTATCAATATCAACAGACCTGAGGGGGTGAATGGGGAGAGAAAAAACAAGTGAGGGCTCAGAGCTATTACTTTAATGCTTTTATTACCCAGAGTGGTCAGTATCCTCGTGCGTGTGTGTGTGTGTGTGTATGTGTGTAATTAGGAAGGGTAGGGAACTCTGGGGAGTGGGTGATCCAACCTCTTTATTTTGCAGCTAAAGGATTCCATCATAAAAATTCAATATGACATTCCCAGGGTTACTGGGCAGTTGGTCTGCTGCGCTGAATGGCCTTATTTGTATGATGAGATTTATTTAAGTGTATTAACATACACTGGGGGACTTAGAAATTTTATTTCATGGTAACCCATGGAGGTTATGGGCCTTTTAAGGTCTGTATTCCCTTTTTGTAAATGGGGAGGCAAGGATCTATGGCCCTGGTTTGGTTCTCATGTCAAAACCTTGGCCATGTCTTCAGACTCACAAATTAGAGAGAGAGAGAACAAGCATGTGGGCATGCAGGTGCTGGCCCAGAGCACTGTGGCCTTGCAGACCACATTGCTTGGACTCACTGGGCAAATCACAGCAGGAAGAGGGCTCTTCCCAGCCTGAATATCAGCCCACACAAACCAGGGCTAGTGGGAACTTTCTCCATCTTTCCCTTTCCTGCAGTCACCAATGTATTTGTTTCTTCAGAGATTGTTGGGTTGGAAAGCTGTTGCATCTAGAATAAAGCCTAACGTCCTACCTAAGGCCATGCCAGGGCTGAGACAAAACTTTGCCTTTAGTGGCTTGCTTTAAACCAGGGAGTAGAGAGATGATGAGCTCCAGCCCCTCTTGCTTTCAGATGGGAAAATTGAGGCCCAAAGATGGGGCTGGAGGGCCTCAAGTTCTCCCTACTCAGATAGGGAGCCAGGGCCCTAGGTTTGGGCCCTTCTCCTTCCACTGCCACTGCTCTTCATCTGCCTCATCTATCCCTGGTTACATCTCCTTGGCTACCAGGCCCCACTGCAGTATTTTGGGCTCTTGAGAAATATGTCACACACATCTGCCTACTCACTCAAGCCAGCAAAGATAAAAGCTCCTTTGCAGCCCTCAGGCCAGCCCAGGATAGAACTCATATACAAAGATGCTTCTTTGTGGGGATGGGCTTCAGAAGGGACCTGATGTTCAAGGTTTTCCTCTGGCCCTTCTGTACTGACTGCTGTGTGATCCCCAAACTTGTAGGCACTTTGCCTGAGAGAAGGAGCTGGGAGACTTGTGCCCCTTATGGGTTTCAGGAAAACTCTTGCACCCTTCAGCTTGGGACCTCAGGATGGAGCCAAGGCTATTATTTCTCAAGAAATGATTGGGTCAAGTTCAGTTCCCATCCCTTGTCTCTAGATTTGGGATTTTGTTGGAAGCATGCAATTCCTCGCTTGGGCAATGATGGAGCTAAGGCAGAAACTCTCTCTAGAAGCTTCCCCATAAAACGGAAAGTGGGTCCATGGAAGTCGGGGTGTGTCACATCCCTCTGCTGTTGCTTCTGCCATCCCCACCCTCACTGGGGTGATTTGCATGAAAGGAAGTCTGAGAGGCAGGGACAGCCCCCGACCTTGAAGTTACAGGCCACAGAGAAGAAAGATGAGCCAAAACCAGAATGATTATCATTCTACTCCTGCCCTTGAAGTTCACCCGGGGTTTCAAAACGGACATATTCTTCACCGTGACCTTATTTCTGCACGGAGAACTTCAGGATGCCATTAATCACAACTGGATCATAGGTTTAAAAACAAAAAGCAAAAACCCTGGTAACAAAAACACACATTTGGGATGGCAGCTGTGGTTCAGGTCCCTGTCCATGCCCACTTGAACCCCCATGTGCCAGAGGGAGGAAAGAGGTACAGAATCTTGTCCTCCACCAAGATAGGTTCTACGGCCATGGTAACCCATCAGAGGACCTAGAGGCTGGAGGTATCACCATGTTTGAGCCACTGGGGTCAGCAAATAAGAGTCCTCCTCTTCTTTGGTTCTCCTACCACCCCATCCTCACCCCCACCTCCTAGTCTCTATAAAAATAAATAATCCATCACTGAGGGAGCCCCTTTCAGGCCCTCCTCCTTCTGGCCTCACATGGGTTCCTATCGGGCATGCACATTCTGGCTCTTTGTCTGTGTTCTCCCCTCACTCCCAGGACAGTGCTCTTAATGCCGTTTGACAGGAGAGGAGGTAGAGGCTCGTGGGGGTGAGTGACCTACCCAAGGTCCAGGGACTGTCTGTCTTATCACAGAGGCAGTGTCCTCCCAGCTCCCTACCATGACAGCTGATTGCCCATCTGTGTGTCATTACCCCTGGAACTTGGTCCTAGAAGGACAAGCCCACAACAGCATGTAAAAGGGATCCCTCCCATTCCCCAACCCACTCACACCTGCTTTTCTCCTCCATGCACATGCTCACACATACACACAGACACGGTCTACAGAGCTCACACTCTTCACACCCATCCTATCCTCCTTGTTCTGGCCAGGGGCTCATGAGTGGAAGCAAAGAGAGCCACTTCCAGGCTGGACTATCCAACTGGCAGTGGCAGCAAGACCCTGCTGAGCCTGATTGATGGTCACCATGGGCACAGTGACCCGCCACAGACAAGATGGCAGCCACCTCAGAGACGGCAGAGCCCTCAGGCTGGTCAGTGATGACCTGTACTGCAGCAAGGCACATATTGTTTTAGGCTTCTGAGATATTGGGGTCTCATAGGCTGTCCTGACTGGGATGTATTATGTAGATAAGGAATTATCACATAGGAGGTAGTCACAGCCTAGCAGTAGAGAAAGACGGACAGATAATGACAGTGACTCATTTGTCCAACCATTTATTGAGAGACAGCTTCCCACTGAGCTCTAGTCCAGGAATGTGTGGGTCTTCCTGTGATCAAAGGGAAGAGCATCTCACTGCCATGATACCCTGTGGTCACCCCCACTATACAAGCATCATTGGTTTGTGCCGAAGGATCTTGTTCTGACAAGTCCCCTTTCTGCGCACACCACCATGTTACCTTTTCCTCTGCTGCCAGCTTCTCTTTCTCCATCTCTCTGACTTTTCCTTTGTGGCCAGAGAGGCTCTGATTGCCAACTTTGAGCTCAACCCCCTCCTCTCAAAGTCCTTGGGTCCCACTGTTAGGACCTCATGTCCAGAGCATGTTGTTGTAGCCCCCTTATTGTCGGTTTTGCTTTCCATGGTCAACTTTGGTCTGAAAATATTACATGGAAAATTCCAAAAATAAGCAATTCACAAGCTTTAAAATGGATGCCATTCTGAGCATTGCAATAAATCTCTCCCTCTCCAGCTCCTCCCTTTGTGCCAGTGTGTCCATACTGTGTGTATTCCCTTCCTGGGAGTCACTCCATAGCTGTCTCCGTGATCAGATGAACTGCTGCAGGATCATGGTCCTTGCCTCCAAGTCACCCATATTTTCCTCAGTGTCTCCAAAGTACCAAAGTAATGATGCTGGCCATTCAGATATGCCAAAGAGAAGCCATTAAGTACTTCCTTTACATGAAAAGGTGAAAGTTCTTGACTTACTAAGAAAAGGATAAAAATTGCTTGGTGTGCTGAGCTTGCTAAGATCCATGGTAAGAACGAATCTTCTCTTGGTCTAATTGTGAATGAGAGATTGATATTCTTGTTCTATTTTGTTGTTAGTTGTTACTGTGCCTCATTTATAAGTTAAACTATCATAGGTGTGTCAATATAGGGAGAAACACAGAGGGTTAGGAATTGTCTGTGCTTTCAAGTGTCCCCTGGGAGTCTTAGAACATTTCCTCCCACTGTGTTACTTTCCTCCTCAGAGTCACTGACTTGACAGGTCAAAGACCAAAGTGAGAGCCAGCTGGGAGGTCAATCGTTACTATGATGACCAGATGCTGGGAAGTGATGCCCTAGTGAAGAGCATTAAGAGAACTGGGGTGGGGACGGAATAATATTCACAATTAAAGTATTGTCTTTGTACCATGACTTTATGCTCACCATCTTGAACGGGATGAATTTAGATTGAATGGGGGAGTACATCCTTATTCAACAAACCCATGGAGACAATGAGTCTTGAAAAATAATAGTAATGACTTCCATTTATGGAATTTCTGTGTGTGCCTGGATGCTTTGAATGTATGTATACCCCATGGCAGATCAGGAAACTCACAGAGGTTAAAAGAAAAAAAGTTATTTGACCTTAAAATAATCAGTTGATTTTTTTTTTCCTAATAGCTTCCTAAAGAGCTGATTTCAATGAAAGATTGAGGATTAGTCATAGGCAAGCTCTGGTTCCCACAGCTTCTCTTCTTCAGTGTTTGTTCCCACTTTGACTTTTTAAGTCTTTCTGTGTCTCCTGAGAGCTTGGTACTGAATTAACATTTGGAAAGCGTGGGGTGGAGGGAACTGGTACCGAAAAGTATGAGAAGGGAAGGGGCCTCTATCTCCAACATGGGAAGTTTCAGATCCATAAGACATGGAGAGGAAGGGGTTTAACCTTCCTAGAGGTCAGACATTTGTATATGGGGGACAGGTTGCCGTGGTTTGGAACATGTGTGTGTAGGGGTCTTCCTGGAGGAAGTCTTGGTTTTACCCTTAGGGAGATGATTGTCCCTTAGGAAGAAAACCATGATCCTTTCATCTGACTTGGAGTAGGCAGCATGTACAAGGGGACACAGCTCAACTTTGGGGTTCAGATCCTGACTCTGCCTTCTTATCAGTGCAAAACTTTGAGCATGTTATTTAACCTCATCAATAAATTAGGCGTCAGTTAAAGTGCTTAGTTACAATATGGATTATTAAATAAAAGAACACACATATTTAGCACAATCTCTGAGGCCATGCAGATTTTCAAGGGTTGGCAGTTGTGTTTCTTCACCTCACCACTGGCCCAATCCCCTAAGGTTTTCAAGCCCAGATGGTTTCCCTATTTCCTTTCCCTCTTGGCTGAGATAGGAGATGGTTTTCAAGTCCCAGCTCTGCTGTTTATTACAATGTAATCTTACCTCTCAAAGCTCCCACTTTCTTTTCTTTCTAAGGAGCTTGTGGAATCACAGCTTTTTAGGGCCTTTTCCTGTAGGTCTCCCCTAAGACCTTTTCTGCCTAAAGATAGGTCAATGTGTCTGCTTGGCCTGCTGGAGGTCTTAGCATTCTCTTGCCATATGAAAGCTTATACCTGGGCTTTCCCTTCTAGGCTGAAACAAACACTTCAGCTCCAGAACCAATCTTTTAAGACATCAGAGGGATTAAAAGGCTTGGGCCACCTAGAAATGGTGTTTGTAGACCAAGTTGCATGAAAATAAAATCATCCGCTGTCTATTCTGCAGCTCAAGAGTAGAGCTCTTGGAAAATGTGTGTTGCCAGTGAGCAGGCCCCATCACAAGAATGGAGGCACCTGGCAACAAGTCCTCATGACTCTACAAGCTCATCATTAGGGAACAAGAGAGGCAGGGAGACACCCTCCCTACCTGCCAACCTCCACACACAAATGCAGAATGACTGCTTTGAAGACCTATGGTTTCGAGAGTAGCAAAGACACCTTGACTAAGATTGTCACAAGGATGAGAGGAAATGGAATAAAGGAAAAGAAGTCCCCAAGCTGCACAAGGGAAAATCTGTGGCAAGAAAACATAAAGTTCAATTACAGAACTGCAGGGCCCAGGCTTCTTCATTCCTTGAGGGCAAAGAACTCTGGTCTAGACTCCAAATACTCTTGTCTTTTTAGCGGAGAGCATGAAAAAAGAAAGTGTCTTCTCTTGGGACATTTTCAGAGATGGAACTCAAATTTCATCCTAAGCACCCTATACCATTTCTAAGTACAGAGACTCATCCCTCTTTCTGTCTTCACATTACTCATAAAATTTCACCCAGTTTGCAATGGGTGAAAGTTGCAGTGACTCAGTCAAAGATCTTAAGTGTGACTACACACGTAGTTATCCATTCCCAGGTACCCCTCATCCAAGGGGTCGTAAACTCAATGCTGGTAAGCACTTGGTCCACGTGTGTTGAATGACTCTGTGAACAGCTGGCCACACTATGTGATACAGACAGTGCCAATCACATCCTGCGGGTGCAAAGGTTGTCTCCCAATTTCTGCTGCTTCGCTTTGACATGAGCTGCAGGATAAAAGTGAATCTGAATTGCATCCTCATTATTCTCCTTGAAACATACATGATGAGAGAGCAAGACACCACTTCTAAGTTCTTCAGAAACTGCCACAATTATTGTTTTCCACTTTTCAATATTATTCACCCATTAGCTTATAGAGAAAGGAATTTATTCTGATATTTGTGAGTGTCACCCACATAGATAGGCACAGGGCTGAGTCTCATTACTGTCGCATCTGGGAGGGCTACAGGTTCAAAGCGGATTCCGCTCCAGTGAGGTAATGTGGGCCCGGCAGTGCACCTCCACCACTGCTATCCTCTCACATCCAAGCCTTCACATAAGCTGGGCCTTCTCCCCTGGAGCACCCTTCCCTGTGGGTTGAATGAACAGATGAGGCATCTGCCTGAGGCCCTGGACCTAACCGATTTTGTCTTACAGTTCTCTCCCCAGGTCCAGAGCATTTAGACACGAAAATATCCCAAAATAGTTCTGTCCCGAGTCTCATGTCCTTGGTCTACATTTTCTATTGCTTTAGGCACAGAGCCCAGAGGTCTATTTTGGATTGAGTGTAAGGCCGTGAGCATTAGAGAGAGAACATGAGTTGTAGAATGTGAAAGAGCCGGTTCAAATTCCAGTTATGATACTTACAGGCTGCATGGTGCTCACTAAGGAGCCAGTCCTCCAGCCCTCCAGTACCATATCCTGCATGGTTGTCACGGCAATAGCCTCAAATGACAGATGTCAAGCTCCCACTCTAGCAAGAGGTGCACGGTAGGAACCCTTCAAGTGTCAGGTCCCTAGCCTGGCCCTGCCCTGAGTGTGACTGCCTGAGGGGCTTTAGGGGACTGTCTCCCCTCCAAAGAAGCATCTGGCCAGTTGTCCTCACCATCCTGGGAAGGAAAAATGCCACTTGAGCTTGCGCCGGTATCTCTTGCTGCCAATCTACAGCAGGTTCTAGAAAGTCCAAAAGAACAACTTAGGGAAAAGTAGAGTCCTCCCCTACACTTCTCCACTGCCAGGAGGGATGGAATGAGCCCAGCTCTCTGGGCCCCCACCTTGCTCCCCAGCTCAGACCTCCCTACCCCAGTACAGGGGTTTCTGCTCTACATCTGCTGCCACAGACCTGCCCACCCTGGCCTATGCAGGTTTCTCTGCCCTTTATTCTGTCAGCTTCATCCTGGCATCATCCTGCCCCACGTTCTGTTGCATACCTTGGGCCCTTTTTCTCATTACCCGTCTCAACCTCTATTGCCCATTATCTGTCATCTGTCTGCGCCCCACCCCTTACTGGACTCTTTCAGACTGTGGTGACCAGTACTACATCTCCCAGCAGTCACCTTCTTATCTGGGGAAACAAGTTTCCACGTGCGACCAAGCACCTATGTACCCCAAGGAGGCGCTTTATCCTCTCTCTCTCCAGTCTGGCCCACAGTAACTTGCGATCCTACCTGATCAGGAGAGGGAATCTGCCCTGCACGGCAGTGGGTAACGGAGGGTAGGAGATCAGTTTTCTAGGCACAGGGGAAGTGGGGGAGCTGCACATGCAAAGGGCCTGAGCAGGGAAGGGGCTGGTGCATTCCAGGAGTAGGAATGAGGCTCTGAGGTCCAGCAGGACAAGGCAGGGGGAGGGCAGATTTTAGGGGGCCCAGTCAGAGGCCTGGGGAGGACATGGCTTTTATTCCAAATGCCTTGGGAAGCCACTGGTGAGTTTCAAGTGGGATAGTTCCACAGTGGAGGTTCTGGGTTTAGGGACTCCTGTGAGGATACAGAAAGAGGAGCAATTCTGACCCCACTATGTCATCTGGGGGAATTCATCTCCTTTCCGCCTGGATGTAGTGGGCTCTGGGCCTTCCAGAGATGGGGGTGGGGGCTGCTCAGAGACTGTATCCACCTCCTCTCCGCTCTCCCTGCCCTGGTGGCGCCCAAAGTGGGCCATCTTCCATTCAGGACTCACCCTGGATGGGAACCAGCAGGGCAGAGAGGCCTTCGGGGTGGACATGGGCTTCGCTGGCATGATCCTTGCCAGCAAACTTGGGGCAGGGCATCTGTTTAGGTCACATAAATGTGTTGTGTGTCTGACTGACCTCTGTAGAAGTATGGGGGCCTGTACCCCGGGGGGAGGCAGCTCCTGGCTCCTTCCCTGCAGCCTGGTGAGGTCATCGACTGGGCCAGAGGGGAAATGTGTGCCCTGAGTGCCCATGCGTGCCCATCCTGAGGACACACAGGCTGGGGGAGAGAAGCCCAGCTGTTCCCAGCTGGCTCCTTTACAGGAGAGAAAAAAAAAATATGGAAGCAAAGAAAGTGGGATTGGACCCTGGCAGGCTCTTCCTGGATCAGGGCTGGGGACAACCCCCTCTGTCAGCCTGTCTCCCCTGGGAGACCCACACCCTGGGTTTGGATTGGGGGTGTGGAAACTGGGGCATGGTGGGCCTGGTCTTTATGGAGCAGACAACTGACCGCTCAGCCAGGTAAGCTCCCTGGACGCTGCATGCTCTTGAAGGTGGCACATGTTTTACGTGCAGACTGCGTGTGTATGCACTGTTGGACCCCAGAGCTCACAACCAGCGCTGATAATTGACAGCAGCAAATAACCTTACACACCAGAGGCTTCCACCCTGCCCTCCTTTCTTAGGGAAACACAGCGTCTCAGAGAGCGATTCTGTGACGTGCAGACACAGCAGGACACAACCAGAAGGGCTGAGCAGCTGAGAGGGGATGCTATCCGGCTGTTCATTTTTTAATCTAAGATTACATTTTATTCTCAGGTTAAAGCCTCAGCATACTGGTAGTGCTCGTTGAATTAGTTTTAGAAATTGTAGCAAAGTGTAAAGAGGAAGGCAGAAACGCACCATCTACTGATAACATTAGACAAAACCTTCCGGCCACTGTTCTGTGTATCCCTGTGCCTGTTAAAAATAGTATGAATAGTATCAATATGGTTTTGTCCTCTCCACTTTTTACTAATAGAAACATTTTCTCGTATTATCTTGAACATGGGAATGGCTCATACTTCTCAGGCACATACACGGTGTTAGGTTCTATTCAAATGCATTACACGTATTGACTTAAGACCAAAACAATCAGACAAGGTAGGTGTTATTATATCATTAATATATTCATCATGTAGAGGAGGTGTCTTAGGCACATAGACATTAAGTAGCTCATCTGAGATTGGATAGGTCCTGCAGTACAAGGTCACCCAGGCAAGCTGACCCCCACCTCTCACGACCCACTGCCCTCAACCCACCAAGCAGCTGGGTAAGAATTACAGCCACTGCTATATGCATTTTTATATCCTTAGAATAATTTTCTGGGAGAATAGAGAAAAGCATGGGACTTGTATTTTTAAATTTTTTCATTCTGAAATCATTTTAGAGTCACGAGAGGTAGCAAAAACAGTATAGAAAGGTCTCAGCTCCCTGCAGTGATTATACCTTATATAACCACAGCACACCAGTAAGACCAGGAAATTGACACTGATACAATACTATTAGCTAAAGGACAGACCTCGTTTAGGTTTCACCAGTTTTTACATGCACTCTTTTTTTTAAAGTGTTTGTTGTATACTGCTTTGACATTTTTTTTTTTTTTTTACCATGTATAGGCTCGTGTCCACAAGAGAGATATTTTTAAGGCTTAAAATGCATATTGTCAAAATTTCCCCAAAGACAGTTTGCCAAGAATCACATGTGTAATGGTTGTGCCCATTGAGTGTTGGTTAACAGACAAGGAAAACAGAATCTAGAACTTGGAAATGATGTTGAGGCTACGGGATGTCCCGGCCCAGAGTTGTATGTCCATGGCTAAAACCTCGCACTGGGGAAATGCCCTCTTGGTCAATCTTATAGTCAATTCAGGAACCCTCCCGGTGTGTCCTCATCTGGAGGGTAGGTGGTCACCTGGATTTGCTGGTAGTAAGCACATTATAAAAGAGAGAGGTTCTGTAGGTTTGTTAAGTTGAATTTGGATGTATGTTGGAACAGCTACATTACCTATTATTTACAATAACCTCTGTTCATGTCTGCAAGTCGTATGTTAGATGTTTGTAACTCAGAGACTTACTGAAATAGCCTCCATTCCTAAGTGCGAGCTATATGTAAGGAAGATATTTGCAGCTCAGGACTACCTTTGTACATCCTGAGAATGCTGTTGGGTGAGCCATTAACTCATCCTGAGTTCATTCTCCTCATCTGTAAAATACAAGGGGTGAAAGGGATGGTGTTCAGATAGGTGGGGTGGTTCCTCTCTTGGCCCCAGCTGTTGTTAAGCATCTCTGTACCTAGCAATAATAGCTTTCAGCCTTGGTCATCTCTCACACCAGGATTAAGAAAAGGCTCTCTAGTCTCTCCTAGAGACATCTCTCCTCCTCTGAGCACAGTTCTAGGGAAGCTATTATGCTTGCCGCTCACAGATAAGGGTGCTGAGACTTAGAGAAACCAAGTGAATGGCCACCCATCTCCCAGATTGTCACAGACAGTCTATGTGAGCCCAGTGTCCACCTCTAATCACCAAGCAGACCAAATGCCTTCCCCCACCTCTGCCATGCTCGCCACAGACAGTTGAAGACAATGCTTTCCAAGACACCCCCTCATTTCCAAGGTTAGAAGGGGCTGCCTGTGACCCCCAGCTTAGATCTTCCAAGAGCACTCTGGATGGGCTGCAGAGCCCCTCCCAAGCAGCAGAGCAAATGTGGTGTCACCATGAGGTGAAGGCTGCCTAAACAGGAAAGCGCAGACATCAGTTCTGAATGGGGTTTCAGGCTGGATCGGCTTCTTATTCATTCTGGAAAGAAGACAGGTAGTGAATTTCACTTCTGTCGCTTGACGCAGGAGGCAGCTGTCTCCCCAAATGAGAATTCTTCCTAGTCACTTCTGATATCCACCCTGCACCTGACCCTTAGCCCACAGGCTGTCCTCGCAGACGACTGCGACAGGCTGAGCTTGGCCATTGGATGTGATTTAACAGAAAAGGCAAAAGCTAATCATTCTTGGACTGGAGTTAACTGACTCTTTTTCAGAAGTCAGTCAAATGTGTGTGTCTGTTAGGGTGCATTTGAGGGGGTGTACAGGCAGCAGCTATCCATCTGGATACGAGAAGCCAGGAGACCATTCAGCTCTGGGTTTGTTTAGAAAGAAGACATTTCCAGGATAAAATTGCACCAGTCAACAGTGGTAGGCAAGGAGTGCTGGACGGCCTGCTCTTCTGAAGGCTTTCACGGTGAAATATTATGCCTTGACTTTGCACCACATTCATGAATGAGTTGATCCGGGGATTCCATTCCTGGAATTTTTCTTAAAATAAAGAAGTTAGGCTTTGCCATATATCAGATTCAAGTTGACTAACTCAGAAAGGTCAGGCAGAATGACAAATGGGTGAGTTGCTATTTATGTTCTCAGACAAAAGGTTGGGCCGTGTAGTTGATGTGGTGCAGTCTGGAGCCAAGTATACCAAAGAGAAGGGAAGAGCATGGTTTGCAGTAAAGGTGAGGAACAGAGGGAGGATTATTCTCTGGGGAGAGCAACGCAGGGACCAAGATTCTAGGCCAGGGGGAAAGCAGAAGAAAGACAATAGCAACCATATCGTTCAACACAGACTCCAACAATACCTTTTCCTTAAAGAACATGTAACTCTCTCTAAAATTCTCATAGAGTCATTCCACCTGCAGCAATCAGTCGTAAATAAGTCATTGAAGACACAATAAAATCATCTATGCACAAAAGATGCTGCTTGGGGTATTACGTATAATGGTAAAAATTGGAAACAAACGTTCAATAAAATGGAAATGATTAAATAAAACATAAGATGATCCCTGCTTGGAATATTAGAAAGTCATAGAGTGATATTCAGTTAAAGAGTAATAACAAAGAAAAATATTGATGCTACTGTGTTAAATGATTGTATCAGTATACAGTACTGTCATATACATATATATAGAGAGAGAGATTGATAGAGAATAATCATAGGGATATATCAAAATCCTTCAGCAGAAAATTATTCCAGAATGTTGAATTAGGCTATGGTTGATAATTTTTTACTGCGTTTGACTTCTGTGTAGTTTCAATAAGGCACATGGATTACTTTTATAATGTAAATATGCATAATGGTTTTCTATTTTTTAAATAATAAGAAAAATAAAACACAGAGTTCTTTGTATAAGGTCTGCTGGGGGACTTCACAGAGGCCCCAGCAACGCTGGGGAAGGAGACGGTGGGTGACGGGGCACACAGGCCCGCCGTGAATTCAGATCGCACACAGCCACCCCTTCAGCAAGTAATTTAGGAGGGGTCTGAAGGAGACAATAAGGAAGGAAAAGATCCTCTAGGATTCTTTCGGGAATTATAACATAAAGAGATTCAAAATGACTCAACAAACCTCAGAACAGGAAGTGGGAAAGCCCAAATCCCAGGCCATGCAGACAGGGAGGACGTAGAGGTGGTCGGGCTAGAAAGGCCCTCCCCCAAAATAGCAGATGTTCCGTGTTTTAAGTCAAGGACACTGAGATGCAGGGAGAAGAGGAAGTTCAGTGGAGCTGAAGATGAAGAAGGAGTAGAGGAATGTTGTCAGCTGTGTATGTGACCATCCCTCCACTCCACTCCACCCAGCATGCACGCACCTGTCCGGCAGGTGAGGAAAGAGACCACAGGAATTTCCAAAGGGATGGCAGACAGTGCCTGGGAGATAGATTACATATAAGCCCAGGCAAACTGCACAACAGATAACCGGTCATTTACCAGCTTTGGGCACCATTACGATCCTAGGGACAGCACCAAGGGAGAGCTTTGAGGTGGATATGACTTATTGACGTGGGTTTTATTTGATTTCTTTCTCCGTCAGTCAGTATTCTTTTAAATGTACTTCTAACTTAGTGTTTTTCAACCTGTTTTTTATCTCACGGCACACTTGAATGTATAGTTAAACTTCTATGGCACACTTAAATGATGTTGATAAAAAACAAGAGCTAAAATGGTTCTGAAGGTTTGTTTTTAAGTTGAATCCGTAGGTAAGTTGGAACAGGTACCTGTTACCTGCAATAGCCTCCATTCACTAGCTAGAGTCATACATTGGACATTTGTAACTCAGGGACTGCCTGTATGTAAAATCACACTGCTCAGATGGGGAAACTAAGGCAGGAGTTGAAGGTAAGACTGATAAAGTTATTGAAGTGAGCATAGTTCATATCTTTGGGGGGAAAAATTGCAGAAGAAAAGCAAACGATGCTTTTGCCCAGGGAGCAGGCCCAGGAACTCAGCCAATAACAGGCACTCTCAGCCGGGCTGGGGGAGAGAGAAAAGAAACGTAAATTCATGAGCTTCATCCATGCTGACTCTAGGTCAGCTCATTCTGGCCCTGGTTCTGCGTTCTAAAGGTCACTGCTTCAGGGCTGTGCCTTGTAGTGGTCATAGCTATTCGAAGGTCAAGGAGAGTAGTCCACTGGTTTCCATGAGCACTGGGTAATTACTGCCAAGGGCGTCCATGGAGTGCTGACTCTTCATTGCCTTATCTCATTTAATCCTCACAATGAATTTACAGAGTGGGTTTGATTCGTGTATTTATTTATTTTTTAAAAGATGTTTATGTTGTAGAGCTATCTTAGGTTCACGGCAAAACTATGGAAAGCACAGAGATTTCCCACACGTCCCCGGCCCCTCATCAGCTTTATTCTTACACTCCTTTTATAACCGAGGGAACGGGCTTAGAGAGTTTAAATAACTTTTCCACGAATTTTCAGACAGTAACTCTCAGAGGCAAGAACTGAGACTTGGCTACTGACACATTTATAAACATGGGTCAACAAGCTGCAGCCGTGAGCAACATGGAGCCTGTTTTCATGTGCTCCTTGGCTGGGAAGAGTTTCTACATTTTTAAATGGTTGAGAAAATGAAAAAAAAAAGAGAATATTTTTTGTGACACACAAAAAGTACATGAAATTCATATTTGTGTCCATAAATAAAGTTTTATTGGAACATGGCCACATCCATCCTTTCATGTTTTGTCCCTGGCTGCTTCCACACAACAAAAGCAGAGTTGAGTAGTTGTGACATTGATTCTAAGGCCCACAAAGCCTAAAACATTTATAATTTGGCCCTTTACAGGACCAGTTTGGCAACTCTGCTTTATAGAAACATAGTTATCGTATTTACTGAAATGTTTCTTTCCAGTGTTGTTAGATTTCTGCAGGCCAGGATGGCCTAGACCAGTGAGTTTTCAAAGGATGCTGTTTTAGGGATTCTTGGCTTTCCTTTACACCAGAACAACTCATTTTTAAAGATTTTTTTGTTTTTTTTTTTTAATAAAGTTAGGCATCTGTGGACTATTTCATTTGAAGAAAAGTTTCCAAACAGACACACACAACTGCATGTGCACCCCCAAACACACACAAAAGTTTAAATATCAAGGCTTTCCTAATAGAAAAAAGAGAAGAATATTTGTGTTGGAGATTACATCTAAGCCCAGGAAAGCTGGAGACTAGATATCTGGTCACTGCCTGGGCAGGTCGAGCAGCTGCACCCAAAGGTGCTCTTTCTATACCGTTGTGATTCTAGGGACAGCACGGAGGGAGAGCTCTGAGACTGATATGACTTACTGACATGGGTTTTGTTTGATTTCTTTTCCCATCAGTCAATATTCTTTTATGTGTACTTCTAAATCAGTGTTTCTCAACCTATTTTTTTTTTTTTTTTTATCTCCCAGCACATTTGAATCTATAGTTAAACTTGTATGGCACACTTAGATTATGTTGATCCAAAAAAAAAGGAGTAAAGTATGATCATACTTACTGTGCTTTGAACTTTGTTCAAAAATAATTAATGATTTTTAAAAATTTCTGTGGCACGTTGGTTAAAAAATCACTACTCTAAATGATAAAGACTTTAAAAAATAGGGCCCGGCACCGTGGCTCATGCCTATAATCCTAACATTCTAGAAGCCTGAGGCAGGTGGATTGTCTGGGCTCATGAGTTCAAGACCAGTCTGAGCCAGAGTAAGACCTTGTCTCTAAAAATAGCAGGGTGTTGTGATGGGCTCCTGTAATCCCAGCTACTTGGGAGGCTGAGGCAAGAGAATTGCTTAAGCCCAAGAGTTTGAAGTTGCTGTGAGCTGGGATGCCAGAGCACTCTACCAAGTGTGACAAAGTGAGACTCTGTTTCAAAAAAAAAGACTCAAAAAATAATAAGTACTATAACACTTTCATACCTAGAATGCAGTTATTAGTAATATCTTAATGTCATAAAATACCCTGTTTTTGAATTTACTATGGTGACTCAAGGTTTAAATTCAGGCTTTTCAGGGTTTGGAATTCTCATTCTGCTACTTACCACCCCTGTGACCTTGAAATAATGACATAATCTTTCTGAGAGTTAGTCTCTGTCTATGAAATGAGGATCGTTCTAATATCATATTGTTAGGGTTGCTGTGAAAATCATACGGTATTAGGGAAGCCTCGTAAAATGTAGCTTATGTTAAGCACTTAATAAATCGCTTACGATGATGATGGTATTGCTATTATTATCAGTGTTATTAGAGGAAAATAGAGTTGGGGTTACCACTCATCCAGTCTGCTTGGAACTGTCCCACTGAAAGTTCTGAGTCTTGGGAAATCCCCTCAATCCCAGGCAAACTGAGACGGCTGGTCACCCTGGCAAAGCCAGGCCACGCTAGTCAGTTGTCAGAGGTGAGCTGGTAACCAAGCTCAAGGAATCGACACGTAATAGATTTCTCTAACAAATTTATTATTTGGTTGATGCAATCGACAGGCCTCCTGGACAGGATCCCAGATTCTCTATAAATAGACAGGAAATGCTCAGGAGCCTCAGACCTGGTGCTCATCATCATTGAATTATGCACCTTAACGGCTCCCAACACTCAGAAGTAGCCTCTCCCAAGCACCAGGAGAATAACTGAATCCCACCTGGGAAAGAAATACGGCCCCTCCGTAGAACACAAACCACTGTCAAATGCTAGAACGAGAGAAAACATGGAGTGTAATCCCTTCGTTCTGGCAATTAAAGAGCCAAAGTGCCAAAAAGGTGAGATGACTTTGCTGTCTCTCCGGGAACTGGGGACAGCTGCGTTCTGAAGGGGTCAACTTGACCCTCACTGCTCTCTGCAGATGACTGTTAATGGAGAGCTTGGAGATTACAAGCACAAGTTGTTTGACCAGAGTGTTTCTCTGGCTTCCTTTGCAAGGATAACACAACCCTGAGAAGTATTTGTTCCAAGTGCCAGGCACCAGAGCCGGGAGCCCAGGGCTGGGGCTGTGATTCCCCTGGGAGGGAGGATTTGTGCACACATCTGGCCAGAGAGGTGAGAACAGTGTCTTCAACAGTGGCAACAGCGTAGCAATCATAATTCGCTGAGATTGAAAATAGAAGGATAGTGCTGGCAATTGGCTAATTCAGTCCATGTAGGAGACCAGGGCCAGAGAAGAATCATCTCTTCTGGGACTTGCTTTTTTTTTTTTTTTTTCAATGAATTTACCAAATACTGATGAAGCCTGTGCATCATGTCAGGCACTGGGCTATGTGCAGTGAGCACTGTTGTCCCCATTTTGTTACAGACTCACAGATCATAAAGTTGTGGCAAAGACAGACCAAAAAAAATAAGAGTAAGCAACTGCCAAGTTGTAAATGAGCTCTATGATGGAATAAAGGACAGAGAAAAAGAGAAACAAGGAGACCAATGACAGAGAGGAGCTGTACCTATAAAAAGGAGATTTTAGCAGGGTCCTAATGCACGAGAACGACTCAATCATCTGAAGAAGGAGGTTGGCCTAGTCTGTTCAGCTTGCTGTAACAAAACACATTAGACTGAGTGATTGGTAAACAATAGGAATTTATTTATGTATTTATTTTTGGTGGTTCTAGACACTAGGACTCTCTGCTGGGAATCTGGCACTGGCAAAATGGGTGTCCGATGAGGGCCTGTTTTTCATAGGTGGAATTTTCTGTATCCCCATGTGGAGAAAAGGGAAAGAAACTCCCTTCAATCTGTTTGACCAACGTATAAGGGCACTAATACCATCACTGAGGGCAGAGTCCTAATCACCTAATCACCTTCTAAAGACCTCACTTCTTAATACTATTGCATTGGGGGTTAGCTTTTGACATATAAATCTGGGGATTCATAAACTTTAATCATTTAAAGGCATTTTGGGTATGTTAATTTTTTTTTTAATTCTTACTCATCAACTCAGTGAATTATTTACCTAATGACACATGATTGATAGAACTGGTTTTTTGTACCCATAAGTGACTCATTTGAATGGAGATATTCAGCTCACCAAGATAAATGGGTTATTTGTTGTTGTTGTTGTTGTTGTTGTGATTTTGGACAATCTGAGCCTCGTCCGAAATTCAAGTGAGAAACGCTTGGCAGTATCCCAGAGTGAAAATCCCTATCTTCAGAAAACAGCGTAAGATACCCTTCTGAATAAAATCAGAATGTTTTGTAAGTGAAAATGAGATGAAAAGGATAGAGAAGGAGCCAAGCGATAGTTAAGTTAATCTTCAGGGGAGGGAAAACATGTCAGAAAATGTAAACCAGATCCGTCCAACCCATGTTACAATTCTGCAGAGGGAATTAAATTCCTGTGGAAAAACAAGTCTCTGATTATGAAAGGATTTGAGTGTGTAGAAGAATCTGGAACATCACTCTATTAAAAATACTTGTAAAACCAGGGGAATCATGTACAAAATTACAGAGCTAAAAGGAGTGGGAGAACTTGGGCTGCCTGAAATAGTTATTATTTCAGACACTGTATCATATTAGGAAGAATGCGAGGAAGAGAAAAAAAATCACTTTATTCCAAAAAGCAAAAATTATTATAAGGTAGCGTCATTTAATTATGAGCGGCTCTTAACCCTTTATGTGACTCTGCCGGTCTTAACTATAAGCAGTTCATTTATTTTAAAAAGCCATTCCAGCATATTTAACATGTGGTAACACTTGTTTTATGATCCAAATAAAATAAATCAAGAAGAAAATTAATCTAGACATGAGGGTGAACCTTCTTTGAGGTTTATTAAGGACAAATAAAACAAAAATTACTATGTGTTGGGAGACATTAAGATTCGTAAAATTCTGTCCAAAACTGGGTGGGTAAAGCTAGAACTATTGGGAAAAGTGTCCTTAACTGAAATTACAAGCATGCTTAGAAGGAAACAAAAGCAGTTTTAGCTCATTCCAGAATTTTACAGGCAAAGGCTGTTCTCTAATATAATTGTTTGAGCAAATGATGTTGGAATTGGATGTGCCATAATGGTATCTCCCATCTTTTCATTTTTTAAAAAATTACACATTTCTGATGCAAACACAAATAGCACGTCCAAATAAAACTTTGTATTTTTTTTACCCAACAAAGGCATTCAGGAAGGTGCCTTTTTTCCTCTGCAGCTAATGAGGGTGGTTTGACAGTGGCTGGGACAGCTAAGCAGTTTGCAAATGGCCACCCATTACTTCCAAGGGGAAGAGGCGCCTCGGGAAACATTTGCACAGAATGTTTTGGGCTGTTCGGGCAAAAACCCTCTTCCCTCCTCCCAGCACCCGCCTACCAATGCCTCTTTTCACAAAGCTCAGCAAAGAGGAGTCAGTTACTGAATCAGACTGGATTCAACTGGGTGAGCAAAGGGGGAAAAGCAAGTTTTTGGTGAATTATGTGCAAAGCCACTGGGACTGGCAAAGAGAAGTTGGGCGTAACTTCTCTGTGGATACCGGGCTCACTTCTACGATAAAAGGGCACTGAGTTCCATATTCATTTTCTCTGCCCATCATTAGGCCCATAATTTCAAGATGACTTTTCCTTGTTAAGCGATTAATGCCTGCCTTTTGACTCACTTTCTGAATCTTGAACCCAGCAAGGCTCTTTTTGTTCCGGCTCTCGTACTGGCTATTTGCTCTGACTTGGCTTTAGTCTCAGCTCAGCTGAGATGTTACTGCCTCCAGGAGGCCCTCATTCACCACCTGCTCTAATGCCCCCGCCCTCTCCACCTCCCCATCATGGGACAGATACTTTATTTTCTTTATGGCACTTATCACTAGCTAATGTTTTCTTGTTTGTTGATTGATTTTTTGAATTTTTGTCTTGTTTATTTGTTTGTTCTGTCTACTGTCTAAGGATGTGAGTTCCATTAGGACAGGAGTTATCCAAAAACCTAAAACAGTACTTGGCACAGCATCAGTAGTCAAAATTATTGAAAGGTAGATGGAAAATTATTGAAAAGATGGATGGATTGATGGATGGGTAGATAGACATAAAGGATTTCCACTTTTCCTCTTGAGCGTTTTTCTTAGGTCAAGTTCAGACGTTGAATCCTTAGACTTAGTTTCATCAACCACTGGATCTTTTCCCCATGTCAATGGCTCAACTGATGCTCTAAGACACATCCTGAAATCCACTTAAAAATGAGCATATTTCTTGTGTAAAAATGGACTTTCTATTAAATTCCCAGGTTTTCCAGTCCTTTTCTTCCTTCTCTTTTCTCATTAACAATAAACTGAAGAGTATGTTTAAATACACCCCCCCCCCCAAAAAGAAGCATCTTGGCAAATCAAACGCAATAAAGAAAACTCAAATTGTGTTTTATAGGGCATTTCTTTTTTTTGAGACAAAATCTCACTCTGTTGCCCAGGCTAGGGTGCAGTGCCATCAGCCCAGCTCACAGCAACCTCACACTCCTAGGTTCAAGCAATCCTCCTGCCTCAGCCTCCTAAGTATCTGAGACTACAGATGCCTGCCACAGAGCCTAGCAATTTTTCTATTTTTAGTAGAGATAAGGTTCTCACTCTTGCTCAGACTGGTCTCAAACTCTTAAGCTCACGTGATCCTCCTGCCTCAGCCTCTCAGAGTGCTAGGAGTATAGGCATGAGCCACTGCATCCACCCAGTTGGGCTATTTTTATGGGTGTGTAAGTGGCTGGGTCTGGTCGGGAGCTTGTGTTGTGAGAATTAAGGCCCATGGAATAAGGGAGAAGGCCAGAAGGGGATTTTGATAAAATTTGGTGGGTGAGATATTTTCAAGTAATTGACGATTCAGATGGGTTCAACTCTTTTAAAATTTACAATAGTCCAAAGTGCTCATGCACCAGCTAGAACGAAATATTTATGTAGGTTTGCTCCTTACTTTCTAGCAAACTAGTTTCTTATTCTAGGAGAGAAGGGGGACGATGATAGGCTGGAGAGGTGGTGAGGGTCAGATACATTCTTGGAAGGCCCCGGAATGGGATGAGGAGGAAGGTAAAATAGCACCAGAAAGGCAGACAGGAGTGAAAAGGGACAGGAGATTTGAGGAAGAGGAAGCTGGCACATTTTGACGATAAGACAGAGCATGTGTAACCCAGAAGACCACGTCTCCCAAGTTTCTTTTTCCTTTCCCAATAAAGATGGCTGGATCTGAACATCTTTGGCATGTCAAAGCAGCCTCCCGAAGTTAACCCTTGCATACTGTTTTGTCCCACTGACATTCACCCTGTCAGACTCTAAACCCCAGAGTCACCCTGCACCCCATACTTTGGCACCACCTGCTCCTGCAATGCTCTTTGCCCAGCAAAGCCGGGGGGAGGGAGAGGGGCAGACCTCTCCATCCATGACAATCCACTTTACAGAATGATTTGGGTAAGTCCTTTGCGAAGTCTTCCTGGGTATGGCTACTCATGCCTCCCTGTGGATCTCAAACCTGCATATAAAGCGTTCATGTTGTGCCATCACCATCTGCTTAAACATCAGCCTTTTCCTCCATTCCTTTAAGGTCAAGGGATACTTCTTCAGCTCCGTCCCTCAGTGCCTTACCCCTGCCATGACCAGACCCTGAATCAGCCATTGGTTAAGTTAATAGATAGTTTTGGAGTTTCTACAATTCCAAAACTATTCTAAGTTCTGGGGATTTCTGCAATAAACAAATAGACACAGTGGAGGTCCTCATGGAGTTTACCTCTATTGAGGAAGACCAACCACAATAAGTAGCCACCAAAAAAACAAAAACAACCCTGTAATTACCAGTCACAAGACAATGCTGTGAAAAGAAACTAAGAGTTGAGGGTTTGGGGCTCCATAGACAGAATGGTCTGGGAGAGTCTCTCTGTGGAGGGGATGGTTAATTTGGCTGTTTGTTGAAAGTCTGGAGTTTAGTTTGATTCATTCAAACTTGAGGGAGTGAGAAGCCTGTATATGAGGTTTTAGAATTTAAATTTTAGAAGTTCATTCCCTTCAAAGCATCCCCCAGAGAGCTCTATAAACAGTCTCAACAGTTGAGTGACAAACTTAGTCTGCTGGGGACTTCACCAGTTTTACTATGAACCACCCCGTGTCACAGGAAACCCCTCCATCTAGAGCAAACCAGGATGGTTGGGAACACTACTTAAGGGATGATTGGACATCTCTCAACCACTGCACATGAAGTAGGAACATTGGGTGTCCATGGAAATAGTTTAACTTGGCAGGATTTGGGGGAGTAACATAGGGAGGTACAAAATCAAGAGTTGCAAACACAAGTAGGCTGACTGAACTCTTTACTTTTCAGTAGGACAACAGATAACGGATGCAGCCTTGGCCAGAGTGGCAAACCACAGCAGGGCTGTGACCAGGGGACACTCACCAGGGGAGTGACTATGAGAAGTCAGGTTTAGAAAGGAGCTCAGATCTCTTGGGCTTGTGGCCAGCATGGTCAGGGCAACAAGATGTGACAGGATGAGATTGTGTCTCTACTGGGTTTCCTTCCAGCCCTCATTTCCCCTGGTGGTCACCCCACATATGCTCAGAGCAAACAAGCCCAGGTCCACTGAAGGGCCCAAGGAAGTAGAGGGTGGGATGGAGTGGGCTAGTGTCAAGTTCAGGTCTGACACGCTATGAGAGGCAGAGCTTCTGCCTTGGTAGGTGTCCAGATTTAGACAAAACAAACAAACAACAACAACAAAAACAGTCCACCCAGTTAAATTTGAATTTCAAATAAATGATTTTTTGGACGTAAGTATATCCCATATTATATAGGATATATTTATACTTGAAAAATTATTTGTTGTTTATCTGAAATTCAAATTAAATCGAGTGTCTTATGTGTTAATCTGGCAACCCCATTCTCATTTGCAGAGAATCATTCTGCCTTACACCTGGCACCCTCCTGAACATGTTAGGCCTTAGACACAACAGCAAGAATAGTCTGGTGACAAAAGCAGTAAGTGAACGTGATATTTTGGCTCTGGTTCATAGAGCCAAAATTCTACCCAAATTCTACCGTCTTTAATACATGGCCATAGGCTCCTAAAAAAAAATAAAAATAAAATAAATGAGCTATGTACTCAAATAAACCAAAAAGACAAAGTGAGCTACAGTGCCCCCGGCTCTATTAGATGTAAAGGGAAGCTATACATAAAAAACACAAAGCACTTTTCTCCTAGAGCCCGGCAGGAAACCCAAAGCTCCCATCGTGGCCTGTCCTCCAACTAGGGATGGCTTGGATTCTTGGAGAAGATAGTGTTCAGCTGCAGAGCCGCCTTCTTCTGCAGCAGTGGGGAAGTGGGACCTTGTTCACAGGGAGCGGAGGCAAGAGTTGAGCTCTGCAGCTCATCTGTCCCAGGTGACTCCAAGAATGAAGACCCTTAGGAAGGGTTAGTGTCAAGATCCTTTTGATGACTCAAGGCCTGAGACAACAGGAACCACATGCGTAGGCAGGAGCAGAACGTGAATGGGAGGAAAATTGAAAAGGCCAAAAGATGGCTCAGATTGGGTCAGTAGAGAAGCAAGTTAGGAGGAAGAGTCCTAAGTCTGATAAGAGTCACCAGACTGTTACGATTCACCACGATGGGTGCCAAGCTCACGGAATATAGGTGCACTTGGCAAGACCAGTGGGCCTTAACTGGGGGCAATTTTGCCCCTTATAGGAATTTACCATTGCCTAGGAACACTTTAGGGTGCAATGTCGTTAACCTACCCAGAGATTCCAGGTCCGCACACACTGAAAGGCCAGGAGATGTTTGAAAGAGAACTACCCTCCTTCACCGGAAGATCCATGCAAACTGAGAAAGGAGAGAAGAGAAGAATCCTCTAGCCAACCATTCCCAGAGGTCATTTGCCAACATGCCTGCTTATTAACCAATTACAGCAGAGATTTACCGAGTGGAATTACATTTTCATTTAAGTAGAACCAAACCCTTCTCTCCCAAGCCGCCAGTGCGCTCCATGGGGCTTTAACATGACCGAAGACAAAGTCAGCTAATAGAGCCTGGGTGTTAATGGTGCTTGGGGTTTACACTTTAATCGTTGCCTCAGTTCCCTGACTCGGGGAGGTATTTGTCTTGGTACGTGGACACCAATGGTGTGCCATAACATTACACATAGGATTATGAGTGTTTTTAAAAATTATTTCATCTGTAATTATGGGCGAGATCAGTTTATTATGTAGAGATCCTTGAAAACATTTTAATTGAAATGGTCAGTGGCCTTTAACTGACCCTGTCTCGAGATACACTCTGGCAATCAAAGCATATACAGCTATTGGGTTAATAAAGAGTCTGCATCTTAAACCAACTCATAAGCATTATTTAAAATTTTTGATTTGAGGGTTTGGGTTTTTTTTTTATTTCAAGATTTATGGCATAGTTGAAATGAGGTCAAGTAGAAGCACTAAAGAATTTAATTAGAAATGTCCTCGCGTGCTCCCTATCGCTGTAAACCTCTCATAGGTTTCCCCGGAGGGCCTAGAGTCATTGGAGATGGCTCGTACTTACTTTTTCTTTTTTTCTTTAACTCCTAATATGAAGGAGCTGCAATCTGCCACCATTTCTTAAATGGCGAATGCTAGGGGCCTAGGCAATGGGGATAGAAGGCTGGATGGCAGGTGCGGGGAGCCTGGAGAAGCCCCCCTCTGATGGCAAGGAAAGGGCTGAGGGCCCCTCATGCACCTCAGAGGCCAGTCTCTGCAAGAATATCCATTCATTTCTTCACGATGTTTCCTGACTCCCTTCTATAGCTCAGCATCTGCCATGCAAGGCACAAGATACCACCTGTGTTCTCAAAGGTCTTGTGGATGAACAGGACTCAACAGACAGAACAAAGCATCAAGGTCACTTAATGCCAGAGACATGTGGGCCGGAGTTCTGTAGGACCAAAAGGCAGGATTGGAACCCTCGGCATGGTGAGGGGCAACTGGAAGATTCCTCCAGAGTCTGCATCTTGACAGGTGTAGGGCTCTCCTCAAGTGCGTCTGGGTAGGGGGAGGCTCCAGGGACAGGATGGGGACATTAACTGTCCCTGCTTCCTCAGAACTCTGTGACATAAAAGAATCCTTATATACCTAGAGGGCCAGGTGTGTGCATACTCTACAGGAGAGTTGCCAGGATGCAATTCAATGCAGAAGTTAGATACTTACGTGGGAAGATCTGGCTGCTGAAGCCCACACTGGGCCCCACCAGCCAACGTCCAGCCAGCACGGACCGAGGTGTCAGGGTATCAGCAGCCCCTGGGTCTCCAGAGGCTCTCTGAGGTAAGGAGGAGGGTGTCTTGAAATAGAAAGAGGCAGGAAGCACAGCCTGGACTCCGGAGAGGCTTGGCTGGCAGTAGGGGATGGGAGTAGGTTCAGTGTCAGTGCGTAACTGAGATAATAACAACCATCACTGCTACTAACAAATGCCACCAGCCACCGTGTGCCCGTGGGGCTGGGCATTTTCCCCCATTATTTTCAGTACTTAATATACCTCCCCTACCCGGTCAAGCCGTTTTAGAGTCTAGCCTTCTTCCCGACATTGAGGTGAAGAAGTGGCAGCCATCACTAAATTAATTCCCCTTGTTGTTACCCTAGAGCACAAACTCAGAGCGCCTGCATGAGGAGGAGCTTGAGGCCTACAGTGAGAGTGGCTGCCCCAGTGGTTTTCAGTTTGAACTTCACGTTTGAAAAATTGTGTTCTCTATATGCACTCCATGTGACTTTTCTCTTGGGCTTAACTTTTGGGCCAGCCTCTGGAGCAGGTGAGATAGAAGTGTTTGACAACCAGTGGCTTGGAGGGGAGTCCCCTACAGCATCCCTGTTTTTGCATATGCCATTGTTATTGGTTGGCTTTGGTGACAACAAACCACCCCAACAATGTAGTAGCTTCAAGCAACCATCATTATAATGGCTTGAGTCTTTCTGTAGGCTGAGGGTCAGCTGATCTGGCTGGTTTGGCTCCAGCTATGAATTAAGTCCAAGGCTATTCTCCGTGTCTGTGTCTTCCTTGGATATTTTTGTGTTGGTGAACAGTGGGAGCAAAAAAGGGCACATCCAGCAAAGCTCAGGTGAGCAAAGTAAGTTCCATAGCTGAGCTCGTAAGGAGACTCAGGTGGCTGAATCTACCCACCTGAGTCAGCCCTGGCTTAGGGAAGCCACTCCGCACTATATGGGTCTTCAGGTGGGGGCCATCTAAAGTCAGAGGCTACCACTCTCCCTGTTTATGCTTAGAACAAAGGCAGTTACTTTACCAGTTTGTTATTTCCAGGCCTGCAAACCATTCGCCTGTGGTTCTCTCTTTGACGGTCCTGACGCAGACTTTTGCAAAATGGGTCGCTTTCCTAGATGAATCTGATTCACATTGCATTTGAAAAATAAATGCACACTAAAAGTAATTAAAGCACGGGTTGGTTCATGAATAATACACTATTTTACAACTATTTGCTGAGCATAATGAGACAAGCTACTAAATTGACAATGAACACTCTATTATGTGATTGCCAACTGTTTTATAAGATATTGAACATATTCAGCTCCTTCTATCATCGTGTGCATTATCAAGCTATTGCTTTTTCATAAATTAATTTTCCAGACATCTCTGGGGTCTTTGTTTGAAATCTGGCTGAGGGCAAAAATGAAATTAACTGCGTGGTCTGTGTTGAACTTCTAGCGCTTAGTGGCTTACAAATAAGTGTCACAATCGGCAGCCTCTGCAAAAACCACTGCATGTGGCCCACAAGTGTGAAGGGAGACAGTGCCTTCAGCCAAGGGCAAAGTAAAAAGAGCCTCTAGCACCTTGACAGTGATGGCCTCGCATCTCCAGGAAGGAGTATGGAGGATAGGCAGGCCTGTGATGAGTTTCTTAGGTTATATAAGGAAACCAAAAATTGGTATTTGATCATATTCTGTTCCATATTCTTATTCCTGAATCTGCTTGTGTACAGTTTTTTGAATGTCAGTGTTACCTATTATGGAAAGTTTTAGTGGCATCTCATCCTCTTCCAGTGGAGCAGAGTGGAGTCCTTTCTTCTCCAATCCTACAATACTTGTGTACACCCATTAAATCACATATCCCCTTGTGCCATCATATTGCAGCTCTAGAGAAGGCAGCCAGGTTGAATCTCCCCTCCCTGGAGCTGTTACTTAGAGGGCAGTGGCACCCTGGATGGCCCTCTCATGGATCTGTTTCCAGCCCCTAGTCTGAGCTCTAGGGCCAACATAACTCATCTTTCACATTTCAGGGTGTTGAACATGAGCCATAGTGGGGTCTACTTAGTAATTTTTTGTTGAGTATACATGGCCCATTTGTACATTGACTTTCCCATCGTTTAGCCAAGCATCCTTCTTTGTATGGAAAATCTGCACAGGTACCCAGTGAGAATGGAAGAGCAGACTATTGTTTTTATCACTTTTGATTTTTTTTTCACTCTGTTTCCCTGGAGTAGAGTGTCATGGCCTCAAGCCTAGCTCATAGCAACCTCAAACTCTTGGGCTTAAGCGATCCTCCTACCTTAGCCTCCCGAGTAGCTGGGACTAAAGGTGCCAGCCACAATGCCCAACTGATTTCTTCTGTTTTTAGTAGAGATAGGGTCTCACTCTTGCTCAGGCTGGTTTCTAACTCCTGAGCTCAAGGGGTCCTCCCACTTTGGCCTCCCAGAGTGCAAGGATTATAGACCTGAGGCACAACACTGAGCCAAGAATGGTGTATCTTCCTGGTAATACCTTCTCCAACTGTTGATCAAACTGAACTCTTATTTCTAGGACTTCTGCCATATTGAATCCTATCAAGGAGACGGGTCATGCTGGAGAAATGCCTGAGCTGCATGGATCATGGGGTATCATGGGAAACAAAGTCCACATATTTGTAAGAGCCTTCTCAGTTAACCCTTCATAGTCTAGACTGGGACACTGCATTATATATATCAGGACTCTGAGCTTCTTTATACAAAAGGGAAATTATCAAGTTCAACTATGATACATAACCAGAGTTAATAACATGAACAAAGGTTCTTATATAAATTTAGTAACATATAAAAGTGTTTAAAACAAGTGTGGAGGTAGGAAGGAACCACATCTATATTCATATCTCCTTGAATTCACGTCTAACTACCCCAGCCTTTGTATTTGACCAAAGCATATTTTCTCTAAGTCTTTGTCGTAGGTGTACAGTCTACATCGTTCTCTTAACGCCTTTATGACGCTTTCTTTCCTGATTTCTTCCTTTTGCAGTATGAACCCATCCGCTTAATGATGGGTTGGGATGGGTCAATAGATAGGAAGATAAGCAGACAGAAACCTGGTAACTAGACAGCTGATGACACACAGATAAGAAAAATCACAGTTGAATCCAATGGGTCAGGAATCTTCCTTCTGTGCTCGGTGTTGAGACCACTGTCTTCTGCTCTGTTACACAGGTGGGTTTATTTCCACTTCTTCTGTCTTTCAGAATCTGGACCACATTCTTCTTCTCTCTCTCTCTTTTTAAGAGAACTACCAAAGCCCTACTAGATTACATTCTTGATAGTCCTTCCTTGAGGTTCACATCTGATATTAGTTTAAAAATTAAAATGCAACAAGAGCTTACTTCTGGTTTTATCCCAGAAGCCATTTGGTACCAATACCAAAATGTAGCATCTTGCTCTGCCCATCCTTACCCAGCCCATTCAATACAGTCAGCTCCCACAGGGCTGGGCTTTGGCGATTTCAATATTTTGTCCCACATGAGCCTAGGCGAGTGTTGGATCTGAGCCACCTGCTGCCCAGATTTTGCATCCGGGGAATGGGGGGACAGTACCTTGGCTGTCCCTGTTCTGTCTGGGAGCTGTTTTTCCCCATTTTTCCAGAGGCAAAACTAATATGACTACACAGAAGAACATGACGTTCCTTATTTTAATTTGCTTTTTGGGTGATTTTTAAAATAGATATCTGAACCAGACCAGCCTGACAAGCTGCATCCAGTTTTAGGCAAGTGATAATTGTAAATCTGGGCAGAGAACTATTACAGAATGCAGCCCTTCCCCCTGGAATTAGAAAAAGGCATGACTGGGCAGGAGGTGAGAGTGGGAGGTGGGTCAGTAATCTGTGTCTCTTGACTTTACCCCCAAGTAAAAGAGCAACCAAGGATCTCAGGGGGCCCATCTTGCTGGGAAACAAGTGCATTTTGTCCAGGAAGGTTGGGATATAATCTTAGAACGCTGGGTTGAGAAAGCACACTCCATGGTGGGATTCATAGTGAGACTATATGTCAACTATTTTCCTATAGTTGATTTCTTCGGACTTTAAGGGGAACCCTGGGGACTACCCATTTTTCAGGTCAACTTTGCAGACACAGAGAGGCATCTTTTCTTGCTAAAGATTGCTCAGCTATAGAATCAACATTTGAACTATGCTTATTCCATTGTACTATGTGATTTTCCAGGACTGAAGCATTCTTAGAAATCAATGGTCTAGCCCTGTCTGCTCAAGACCACCCTCAAGGCCGGAGCAGGGTCTAGACTGGGCTTTCTACACTTGGCACCCGGTCCAGTGCCCTCTCAGCTACAGTGCTTCTTCCTCAGTCCCATCCGTTGGTCACAACCTTCTGTGAGTTCTCTCTGCCACTGCTGGGTGGCACCCTACTTAGCCAGGCCAGTAGACAGACACCACGGCCAAGTTTAGAAAGCTATATCATAACTGCCTCCTGCATCCAATCCTCAGAGAGGTCCTATGCAATTCAATTCCGGAAAGTCTACTCCTTGGGAAATGTGGCTATCTCCCCAAAGCAAGGCTTTTTTGCAGGTTCATTCGGTGTGCATGTGTTTACAGCCCGTTAACGAGATCAGCGATGAAATGCTAACCGTCTCACTGAGTGATTGATATTTACCTCTTAAGAATGAAAGATTCGCTGTAGTGTTTTTATTATAATTTTTTTTCAGTAAGCAACTATCCTGCAAATTGATAAGAGTCCCTTTTAATTAGATGGTGGGGCCGTGTGCTTAACACCGCCTGCAAAAGGCCCATAAACATGGAGTTAAATTGATCCACTGGCAGCCTGACGCTCAGAGCCACAGCAATCAGGTCATCGTATGAGGAAGTGAATTTGGGACCCATCTCACGGGGGAGAGATTGGGATTAGACCCAGCATCTTTCCCTTTGAAACGGAGGGAAGGCATGACACGGGCCCGACGGGTCAGCAGACTCTTTGGGCAGCACCACTGCTCTGGATGTTGAGTTCCTGGTCTGTCTGCCTTGTTCTCACTCCCCTATCCACAGATGGATGGAGCCAGCAAATGGCCTCACACCGCACCTCATTTGTCCCCCCTCACTGCCCAGCGCAGAACATGGGGCTTGTCTTTAGGCCGTTCATAATATTCTGACACTTTTACGACTCCCCTGCTCTCTGGCAAGGCAGGCAGCCCCTTGGGGTTGAGTGAATTCCACACACAGTGGAATAATGCAGGGACAGGGCAGCACTTCATAGACTATCCAAGAGACACCCCACAAAATGCCTGCCTTCCGCGTGAGCACTGGGCACCCACAAGCATTGGGTGGGCTGCCGAGTCCTCACCACCACTGTCCTCGTGGCTCCATCAAAACCGGAGACAGAGCGCATTCTTCTGGTCTGGCAGTGAGAGATTTAAAAAGGACATGAGTAAACCCCTGCTGTGGCCTTTGTCCTCACAGGGATAAAGTTCATGTGACCCGGGTATTGTAGGTCTTGTTTAGAAGAACGAAACTCTGATGTGCTCAGGCTCATGCCCCTGATGGGAGAAGAGGAGGTGGCATAGGTGTGAACGGGCTTTCCACTGCACTAGACTCTTTCTCCAAGACATTTGTGTCCTTACGGATTGCACTATTACCAACTCACACCCCATCCTGGCACCGCCTTCCCCTCCACGCCTTATCTTCAGATTGACCCATGATGCTGATGCTGGAAGGACACAGGGCCCACTCTGACGACCCCAGCAGGTGCCACTGTCATGTAATCCACGATCCTCCCGTTCCGACGTCTGCCCGAGAGCGCCCTGAGTGGAAACCCTGAGTGGCCCCTCAGAGACTCCCAACCCACCGCCTCCACTCCACTCCTCTCTCTGAGAAAACTGCGTCATAACCCGGCCTAAAGGCAAACGTAGGACACCTGAATTTTCAGTCAGACCCCATGTGGGCAGAGGGCCCCTTCCCGCTGTGCTTCATGCCCAGCTTTGTGTATCTGTGGAAATGTTTATGGTGAAAGATGCCAACCTCGGAAAAGGACGCCAGACACAGAGGGAACACTGCCATGGACTCAGGAATCAGGGCGGCCCAGGTGGGAAGACTTACAGCCAGGGAACTATGCAGGTCCCAAACCTTGACAATGGTCTGTGCGTTTCCTGCCCTGGAATTTAAATCAGAGCAAGAGCTGGTGAAGCCTCCTCTTCCTCTTCTTATTGCTGAAGCCCAGGGTGTAGTTATCAGGACTCCCCACCAACCGCCAACATGCTCATTTGGACTGGTAGTTATTAATAAGTTAGTTCAGCATTTTCTTAGTTGTTCATATTTTCCTTGTAGATGGTATACTTTTAATCTTTTCCCTGCAACTAGAATGTTACGCAACTCAGGAATTTTTTTTTAAGTCCCCAATAACGTGTTTTCATCTGTTTCCCAGAGGGAAACTGTTCTTTACATCTCTCTCCACTTGATCGTTACATCAACGTTGCCGAGACTGTTTATGTGTAAATATTTTGTTCGAGGTTTTTTGGTGAGAGTATTTGCTCAGAGTAGCAGGAGAGGTATTATTTTAGTTTTCTAATAATATGTTGTTTGAGAAGTATTAGCAGAGACCAAATGGGCAAACAAAGCTAGTACTTTAGCTTATCACTTATTTCAAATTTTTAACAAGCAATAATGAAAACAGCAAGTAGAAAGGGGTCTGTGGCACAGTCACACTCTGGGTTTGGGAAAACTGAGCATGAATGCTCAAGGTTCCTAAGAGGGCAGTGAGGTGGAGAGGTGAGGAATCGAAGGATTGGAGAACATCCTTCAACCTTGGCAGAAAGTCAGACTCACCTGGCCGAGGCCGCAGGGAGGTGGTGTTTGTCCACACACGGCATCGAAAGCTGACTCTGACAACCAGCCAGTTATCTTAAAAAATGAATTGGCCGAGAGTAATCTATCTGCTTTTATTTGTTCAAACGTGTTTTTCTTTGTATGATGTAGCCCTAGGGATCTCCACCCTGTTCCCTGAGACTTAAAAGCCATTCCATGTCTGTCAGTACGCGTCAGCTGCAGAGAACTTTCTGGAGGACGAATCACTGGACCCGAGTCAGCTCACAGCCATGCGGTGACACTTCTGCAGGCAGTTGGGCACCTTTTACAATCACTGCAGGTTTTACCTTTGCATACTTTCATGGTAGAAAATGTGGAAATGCAAAATAAGCATAAAGAAAAAAAGTCACCCACATTCCCTCTACCCAGCTATAAGCATTAGCAGCTCCTTCCAATTCTCCCTCTTAACTCTCAACACATAATTTACATGTACAAATTCATGAATATCTATTTGCCTAACAAAAAAGGGATCATAACCTATAAACTTTCCTATAATCTATAGTTTTCACCTAATATGTGATAAACATCATTTTGGTCAATTAAATTTCTTCCACAGCATCATTTCATGGTAGAGAGCCTCACTGCAAATGTTACACATTTAAAGGGATCCTAGTTTTTCATTATTAGTATTATTTCTATTATCCTTGCTTTAAGAAACATATTCCTCTATTGGCGCCCGCTGAGGAAGACTATTGTTTCTGTTAACAAATAGGTATCAAAGCAGTGGCATATATTCAAAAGATTTAGGGTTAAACATAATTAAATTGTTTTTAATAGTACCACTTCTCTAAAAAGTCAGTGTGAAACCATAAGGGGAAGTTCAGTGCAGGGTGCATCCATTGTAGCCCAATCCTGGGGACATGGGGCTCTTAAGCTTTCCCCCATCCTATTCTTGAATAAAACCAGGGTAGTGGAAGAAAAACGAAAAAAATGGTAGCACTTCCATTAGTGTCTTAATGACGTATTTGAAATCCAGAATTCCTGATATGAGCCTGGTGTACACACACAATCACTGTCATACCAGTTGTCCAATTGTCTTAAGATTAACTCCTATACTTGAGTTTCTGGGTCAAAGGGCCAGGTTTATATTCTTAATAATGATAATTGTGATTTTGTGTAAAATGATGTGTTGTCACTGTTGAGATTGAATAGGAGACACTAATGTTGATATGTAGGTGTCCATTTTTTCCATGTCTTCTGCTTCTGTGTTTTGTTTTGTTTTTTGACACAAAGTCTCAATATGTCGCCATTGGTAGAGTGCTGTCGCATTACGGCTCACAGCAACCTCAAACGATTCTCTTGCCTTATCCTCCCAAGTAACTGGGACTATAGTGCGTCTGCTTTAAAGGTGCTGAAACGATGACCTTGGGAACATTTAGAGTGATTTATGCAGGCTTCTAGAAGGTTATGGAAGGTTCAGGAAACATGGTAACATGACTGAATTATGATTATTATTATTATTATTTTGAGACAGAGTCTCACTCAGTGCCTTGGGTAGAGTGACATGGTGTCATAGCTCACAGTAACCTCGAACTCTTCAGTGAAAGTGATCCTCCTGCCTCAGCCTCCCAAGCTACTATAGGTGCCTGCCACAACACCCAGCTAGGTTTATATTTTTATAGAGATGGGATCTTGCTCATGCTGGTCTCAAACTCTTGAGCTCAAGTAATCTACTATCTGTCTCCAGAGTGCTGGGATTAGCCCAACCCTGAATTATTTCTTAAATCATCCAGGGAGGATCTGCTCAGATTTCCTCCTGGAAGTGAATTTGAAGGCAGCCACTAATAAGAGCAAAAAGCGAGATACGTCATCATAATTCCCAAAGAGAACCAAGTTTAAGTGAGCCCTGTCTCAGCAAACCAGGTGAAGAATTCTGAACATTTCCGAACGTGGCCAATAAAGTGTCCAGACTTTCTCAGTAGGTAGAAAACTTCGCACTATCAGAAGGCTGGCAAAACCGGCTGACCCAGAGTTTAGCTTGCTGCTTCGTGCTTTGTGCATTCAGCCTTTTTTATTTCGCTGACACAAGGCTCCTGTCCTCTTCTGTCTTGGCTCCAGACGGGAAGGAGCATTCCATACCTGGGAAGTTTCAGCGGCATCCCCCAGTAAGATTAACACTGCCGCGTGCCAGACGAGCAGATCATCTGGGGAAAATAAACTTATCAGCAGTAAATCCACCTGGGCGAAACACACCTGCTCTTCTCATAGAAAAGCTGTAGGAAAGAGAAAAGCCAGCCGTGGGCAGCCTAGAAAAAATTCTCTTGCCAGGGCCTTAAAAATTTCCATATTGTTTGACCCAGGATTCTCCTTGGAATCCATGTTAAGAAAATAATCAAACTATCCCTCAAAAGTCTTATGCAAATATATTTACTAAAGTATTTATATTAGTGAAACGTGGAGTGGGGGGCATTTACTCTCCAAGAAAAATAAAACGATTAAGTAACTACTGTATATCTGTTCACTAAATACAGGATTATGAAGGCATTAGAAGATTTGAAAATGATTTAGTTTAAAATATATAAAACTGTATATGGGGTATTAGCACAACTATATAGAACTAAAACTACAAGACACAAATTTCAAAATAAACACACCAGAATATTACACTGGTTATTATGAGTGCTAAGACTAAGGGTAAATGCGATTTTTAGGTTTCCCACACAAGCTTAAATGCTGAGCTCACATTTAAAGTTTCTAATAAAAACAGCAATAAGTTTTGTTTAAAAGAAAATTACTCAGCAATTATTTCTAAGATCAGCTCTTAGATGATGGAACATTTTTACGAATCAATCTTGCAAATCATATTTAAAGGATATAAAGAGTAAAGCCATATTCAGATAAATTCTACACTTGTGCAGCTTAGAGAAACCTAAACAGTTCTGTGAATTGGAAAAAAAAAAAAAAACCAAGGAAGGAATGAAAGTAGAGGGGCGTAAGAGACCACAGACGCTCTGCTCTTTCTGTGTTTGTGGTCTCTTATGGCCCTCCAGTTTCGTTTCTTCCTTGTTTTTTTATCAATTCACAGAACTGTTTAGATTTCCACTAAAAATAGAAAAACTAGCCAAGGATTATGGCTGGTACCTATGGTCCCAGCTACTCGGGAGGCTGAGGCAAGAAAATCACTTGAGCGCCACAGTTTGATGCCACAGCACCCTACTTGGGGTGACAGAGTAATTAGACTCTTGTCTCAAAAACAAAAACAAAACAAAAGTACTATTACATGAACAAAGAATTTCAGGTAAGCATTTTGCACAAAGTATTGGTAAGTACTCAGAAAAGTGGAATTTCTCCTCAGGGGTGCCCAGGATCAAATGAGACATTGTCCCACTTCCAAAATATAAAAGGACAAGGTCCCAGGCTGGGCTCGGTGGCTCATGCCTGTAATCCTTGCACTCTGGGAGGCCGAGGCAGGTGGATTGCCCGAGCTCCTGAGTCTGAGACCAGTCTCAGCCAGAGGGAGACCTAGTGGCCTCATCTCTAAAAATAGCAGGCATGGTGGCAAGTGCCTATAATCCCAGCAACTTGGGAGGCTGAAGCAAGAGAATCCCTCGAGCCCAAGAGTTTGAGGTTGCTGTGAGCTATCACACCACGGCACTCTGCCGAGGGTGACAAAGTAAGACTATCTCAGAAAAGAAAAAGAAGGACCAGATCCTGATGAACATCAGCTAAAATGAGGAAAGCTGGAGGAAGGCACAGGGCCTCCCTAATCAGCATGAGTGATGGAGAGCCTTCATTTGCATGTCTCTATTTGGAAAATTAGAAGGAGCTTTTATTCTCTCACGCCTAAGAAGCAGCAGGGCATGGCCTTGCAAACAGATCAGCTTAGAATGCAAGACAATCTTTCTGAGTGGTGTGGCACGTTTTCATAAAAGCAGATGACGCGTCAGCCGGGAAGCAGCAGCCGGCTAAGGACTCACAGCTCGTGGGGTAAATTCATCAGCCGGCCTGAATCCAAGAGGCTTTGGGGTGTTAGTTTTGGTCTCTGTGCTATGTTGAGATGAGGCGAAAAGGACAACAGGCAGGACATTCATGGTGAAATGATGAGAACCCAAAGATGAAGAGACTTGGCTGAACTGATTTTTTTTTTTCCCTACCCAAACCGAATATAGACTCCGCTCTGAATTTCCACTCTAATTAAAATTGTGAACTCTGTCCTGAGGGAAAATGAAAGACAAAATGCTTATACTTTAAATAAGGAGGCTAGCTGCTTGGGAATATAAGTAGTTACCTGTTGGGAAAACAGGATGGTAAGGTAAGTTTTTAAAAAGTTACACTGGCAACACCCAGCGGGTTCCAGTGGTATAACCCATAACAGGGGCGTGGGTTTTCAAATGCTGGCCCATCATGGACATCCACACTAAAAAGACTGTGAAAATGGAGAAATAAGAGGTGATAGGGGAGGGGAATAAAACCAAATACCATAAAGACTGGAAAGTTAATAACAAAAGATGATAATGTCCTTGTTCAAATAGTGGCATTATGAATCTTTTTATTTTTCTTTCTAAAAATGTCTTTTATTGTTGCTATATCATTTCATCAGTGGACAGAATTCAGAGCAGTTTTTTCAGTGATTACGTGGATGAGATTTCATCACATTAAATCACTTCAACCAAACTCGTTTGGATGTGTCGAGAAGCACAAAGAGTTAATATACAGGGCAAGTACTGCTATTTTAGATGTTTTTTTTTTTTCTTCACATAAATATCTAAAAATGGTTCTGCTGGTGGCCAGAATGGGCAGCAATATTGCAAGCCAAGTCTTTCTGGCCTAGCATTGACCTTGATGAAAGTAATCAGGCCTCCTTCATTGAAGTTCAAAACAAAACCACTCATAACCCCATTTTAAAGAGCAAAACCACAAGCCACAGGCTTCAGTCATTGCTGGGGGATGCTTCAATTTCTTGTTTCCTATTGATAAGTTGCAGCAAGGTCTTCGTTAATCTGGCATGAAGGGGAAACTGGCTGCCTTGGGGTTTAAAGAAACTCAGGGAGCAGCCTCGGGAGAAAATGACTCCAGACAAACTCTCATTCTCTCTGCCTGGGTGTCTTTTCTATAGCACTGGGGCAAGGGTGGAGAGCTCTGGACACAGAGTCCATAAGAAGCCCAGGGAAACAAGGCCAGGCACAGACCTAGTGACACGCATAACAGGAGGGGGGTCAATTGGGAAATGTTGGTGGGGCCCCAGCCAGGCTCGCTGGCTCAACGGCTCGTACAAACATGATCTGCCAAGTTTATACCAGGCATCTGGACGGCAGGAGGAAAGCTAGATCCCACGCTTAGGTAGGAAGCCGCTGGTCTTCCTTTAAACTCACGGAATGCATTTAATGTACGTAGCTTGCTGGTCTATAGGCAACCTACAGAAGGGTGGGGTATGTGGGATCCGAGGTGAGTGGAGATGGCTTTACGTGTTGGCCTTGCCGTGCACCAGCTGTGGATAGAGCACGTAAGCACAAGATAAAAATGAGTGTGTAATCTTCCTAAACCATTCACTGGTACAGGGTTGCTGCCCAGTTAATGGTTCTGCTGTGTCAGTAGCAGGGGTGAGGCCAGAGTAGGATCATTATTACACCAAGTATGGGCGCAGATACACACCTGTACATACCCAGATGCTCCTGAACTTAACGATGGGGCCAAATCCTGATACGTCTGTTGTACACTGAAAATAGTATTGAGTCAAAAATGCATCTGATACTTCCGACCTCCTGAACATCATAGCTTAGCCTAGCCTACCTTAAACATGCTGAGAAAGCTTATGTTAGCATATGATTGGGCAAAACTGTTTAATACACAGACTTTTTGAAATAACAAAGTGCTGAATAGCTCATGTAAGCTATTGAATACTATACTGAAAGTGGGGGAAAGTGGTTGTATAGGTACTTGAAGTACAGTTTCTACTGCATGTGCATCCCTTTATCGCCCTTGTAAACTTGTTGCAGTTTTTTTTTTTTTTTTGGTCAGGGCCAGGTTTGAACCTACCACCTCCGGTATATGGGGCTGGCGCCCTACTCCTGAGCCACAGGTGCTGCCCCAGCCTTGTAAACTTGTAAAATCATAAGTCAGACATAATAAGTTGGGGGCTGTATATATACACATACGTGTATAAATGCCCGTGTGTTTGTGCATGTACAACTGTGTACTGCATATACGTGTGGTGCGTTTTACATACACGATACTTGTGTGTGCAGGCCTGTGTATTATGGAGATAGGTATGTATCATGAAAGATGGTGAGAACTAACCTTGGCCTTAGGTAAGCTCAAATAGGAATTATAGGAATTTTGCCATTTGATCATCTGTGTAGGAATTTTCTGCAGAATTGGCCAAAGGGATTAATGCTTGTGGGATGAGAAAATGGTCTACAGCGATTGGCAGCGTCTGACTGGGGTGAGCTATTGTTCTGGGGCCTTAGTTCATCTTCCCGTCACATGGAGAACTTTTGATAAAGTTGGTTAGTACCTGTACATTGTGAAGACTCCTATAGACCCAAGATGAAAATTCTCACGTAGCAGGGACTGGGGAGGTTTACCTTAACTTTGAATTTCTAGAATATGATACTTGGTATGTTTGTTGAATGAATGAATGAATGTCTAAAGACTTGGTAAGAAAATAGGTAGATTTCATGGGGGTCATGTCATAGGAATGGAGAAAGAAGTAAGAGTATAGAAAAGAGTCTATGAGTAAATAGATATAATGTATCCAGTGGGATTAAGTGTTGAGGAGAAAAATAGAATGTACAAGAAGAGAAAGGGATGGACGGACACCACAGATGTCAGAGAGAGGTGACACCTGAGAAGAGAGCAGAACACAGTGAGGAAGAAAGGCAAGTAGGCCTCTGCAAGCAAAGTATTTCAGCACGGGAAAGCAATTAAAGAGACCTTAAGTTGGGAGTGTGCTTGGCATGTTTAAGGAACACAGGAAGTCTAAAATGGCTTCTAGAAGATGAGAAGGTGCTAGAACATGAGATCAGAGAGTTAGCTGGAGACCAGATGATGAGAGGACTATGTCAAAATATTGGACTTTATTCAGTATCAGTTAGGTTTTGCTGTGTAACAAGTAATCCTGAGCCAGTGGCTAAAAATAACAAAATTACTACTATTATTATTGCAGTTCTGGGAGTTGACCAGGGAGGTGGTTCTTATCTGGGTAGGTTCTGCTGGGGCTGGAAATGTGCATGACCTGGCTTTTGTCTGTCCGTTAGGCTGAGGACAGTTTGGGCAGTGGCTTTGCGCCTCTCATCATTCAGCAGGTCAGCCCAACCTCATTCCTATGATAGAGGTTGCAGGGAAACCAAAGAGCAGCAGGGAAGGGCAAGCCCCAGTTTGGGAGCACTTTTCAGATTCGCCACGGACAGTCACGTGGCCAGGGTCAGAGTCAGCGTGGGAGGGGCACCCAAGGTACAGATACAGAGAGGAACATCCTGATGACTGCTGTTGCAAATGATCCACTTTAGAAGCAGTGAAGAGTTTGGACCAGAAAAGTGACATTATCTGGTTCATAGTTTTAAAGGTCCTATGATCATAAAATTTTGTAAGGGAGGATGTGTGGCCGGGCTGCTGGCCCCTGGAAAGTGTGTGTAACCAGAGGTGCATGATGTTACCTGGCCTGAAGCTGCCATTCTCTGGAAGAGGGGCAATGACATGTATGCCCCCTCCACTTTCCTGGAATTTCAGCAAGAGCATTCGCTCCATCTTGCCAGATGGACTTTCTCATGTCCTTGTTGGGACAGGGCTGGAAGCCATGATGCAAATGAAAAGGGCTGAGTGTCAAGGAGAACCCAGTGTAAGTAATAACAAAACATCTTAAGGTGAAATTAAATGATAGTCATTTCTCTTTTCTTTCTTTCCTTCACAGAAAAATGTGACGGTGGCATGCTACTCACATGGACAACTTGGCCCACAGACAGCCACAAAGCACAAAAACAAAACACAAACTCAGAGAAGAAACAAGAATGGTGTTTTCCTGGCGTCTATGAGAAGCGCTTTATTTTTCCTCTAGATTTCTTTTCTAAAAAAATATAATAAGAAAAACAAAAAACTGAAACGAACATTTAAAGGAACAGTACAAACTTCAGGTCATCATATTCACGCATGTTCTTTTTTTTATTAAGCATAGAATGGGAGGGATATGTTGGCAGAGCGCTGACACAGGGGAATGGAAACTGAACGATGGCAGAAGGGAACGACTCTGTATTCCCCACTGCACAAGATCCTGCGTGTTCTTAAGGACGAATGCTTCCTCTCCTGCCTGTCGAAGGTATCTAGGGAATGATCTACAGAATTTGTTTTGATCTCAAAAGAAATTTGGGCGCAATTTTGGCAAGAGAGTCTATGACCAACTCTTCTACCAACCCAGTAGCTCTGCCAACTTCACTCCACCTCTGAATGTCACACTGGCGGCTGGGACAGGTTCTGCGATTTCTCTCCCCATACTTGCCAAGGCAGTTCAGCCTTGGTCAGGATGAATGCAACAATTATCTCCTGGATCAATGCAGCAGAGACGAAGGAGCACTGTTCTTTCTTCCCTGAAGCCAGTCGGTGGCTGGGTAAGGCAAGGGGACGTGAGGCTATTCTAAACAGTTGAGAGAGAATTGCTTGTGCTTCAAGAGGGAGAGAGGGGACCCACATACCAAGCAAGCTGTCTTTTTCAAGCAGGCCATCACCAGAAAGCAGAGGGACCTAGGACTAACCCAGCCCCGGGACAGTGACAATTGTCCCTTCACCCCCCACAATCCCCTGCTTCCCATTGGTACTTAACATTTTTCGCTCTTTTGTGACTGCTCTTGCTTCCTTTACTTTTGCGGGTCTGCGTTGGAGGGACATGGAAACCCCCTGGATAATAAACGTGGAAGGGGGCCAGGGGTGGATGGTTCACGCGCCCCCCTCCTCGCTGCTCCCGGGCTCAGCCCGACTGGCTGCCCAGTCGCTCCTGGATCAGCCTCTCGCTGAGCGCCCACAGCGCGCCGGCCGTGTCTTCGCTCTGAGCTTCCGGCGAGGTCAGGCAGCGGCAGCAGTTGTTGAAATACATCCCTCCCAGCCCCTCGAGTTCCGGGGCAACAGCGCAGTAGACGGTGGTGGCCGCTCCTTGTTGCTGGAAATCAAAGAAAAAAAGACAATGAGAAAATTAAGCAAAGGGGTGATGAACCATCACAGTGCCTGACTTCACTGCCTGGGAATGAGCAGCCCCCCACCGCACTCAGCTGCCACTGCATCTTGGCGTGGCGAAGGCGACTGAGCTCAAAGCAAAGCGCAGGGCTGTAAACTATGATGATGTGACCATCCTGGAAAAAACTGCACGTGGAAAGTTGGTGTGACTTCTGACACCTCGTATGGGAAAGGGCTTCTAAAATAAATACATCCATCGATAAACCATGGCAGCTGCCTCTGCCGCGAAAAGAAAGATGGTATTCTTCAGAACCCACGGGAGCAAGTTCGTGCTCGGCCCTGGACTCCGGTGGAATGTGATTTGACACCAAGATGGTTGTAGAACCTTCTGTCTCAATTAAAGCAACCACTCTCAATTATGGTCCATCAGGTAGAAACTTCAAGGGGGGCCGTGGCCAGACCTTTTATTGCTTGCCCTTGATACTGAGAAGGGAAGGGTTTGCAATGCTGTGTCAAAACCCACACACATCCCCGTCCCAATGCAAACACATGAAAACTTTTCTCTAAATGTCATATTTGCCCCAATTTGCAATGGGGCTGTGGCTTAAGGGAGTATATGTCCTCCTAGCCCACTTCAAAATGCAAGTTGCAAAGAGTCCCACTGATGACTTTGGGTTCAGCTTTTGAGTCCCGCTGGGGCTGTGGCTGGGGCTGGGGCAAGGATGGGCCTCACATCATCCCAATTGACAGAACGCTGCCACGGACGCCGTAAAGAGGGCAAGAAATCACTTTGCTTTGCAGGCCGTAATTAAAAATAATAGGCTGCTGTTCATAGGGAGACACGGTAGGCGCGGTTCTAATTTAAAACCAATACAGTTTATCGGGCATCTTATGATTATTTATGTGCATCAGAGCCCTCGCTGCATCAACTAATTACCAAGTGACGGGGAGGAGGACCCAGAGAGGTAACAGAAGATGAGGTTGCTATTAGGAAAGCGTTAAGGACCTTTGATCGCAAGGGTGAAACGGGTTTCTGTCTGCACCTGAGCTAACTGTTTTGCTGCCCCTACAGGACTGAAGTTGTCCCTGATCAGATCACAATGGAGAGGCACTTCCACCCCCTCCACGTGGTGGGGCTTCACGCCCCATGCTCGCATTCTCAAATCTTCCGGAGTCAAGGCCATTCTGAGAACCAGGGCCCCAAGGTGTTACAATTTGAGAAGAGTGCTATAAAGCAGACTTGGGTTGTTGGTGGTGGTGGTGGTGGTTTTGTTCAGTGTTGGGGTCTGTGGTCACATTGGAGCTGGTCTCAGAACTGAATGGACAAACATAGTCAACTGAGGTGACCATGGGAGGGGTGTGGGCTGAGAGGGAGACAAAGACTTGGGTTTTGATAAGAACAGGCTGTTTCATGATCTTGGACAAATTCTAAGCGTCCAGAATTTGAACAGCTTTGCTACCAGGCCAACCCCCCTCCCATTACCATACCTACTGCAAACAGCCAGTTATTACCTTGGATTCAGCTCTTCCCCAATTGATTTTTGTGGCTCAAGTCTAATGGAAATGAGTTCACGTCATCCAAATTTCCTTTCACTGAATTATTATTCCTTATAACCCCGAGCTTAGCACCTGGCACATTTATCTAAACAATTTCAAGTGGTTTATCTGACTCCTCTGCCTCCTATGCAGGGGAAAGGGAAGCAAAATTACCTCTTGACACCAACAGGAGAATTGAGATGCTAATCAAACTCAAGCCAGATATCGTCTTGGCCTTGATTCTTAGCAGAGTTCAGGGGGAGATGATGTTTTGCATAAATTTCTAGTTATCTGTCATAGAGTTCTCCATATTACTCTACAGCTTCCAAAACCACCAGAGTAGTCGGGTGACTTGCCATCAACTCCAAAAGTGACGAGAGAATCCAGCCAGCTCATCCCAAGTTCAGCCTCCCTCCCTCAGCACGAGAGTGGTTATAGTATTGGTGCTCTTGCATTACGGCAGACTGGCCGCTTGGGAAAGCAAAAGCAGACGTTCCCAACTCATTATATTATGACTTTCTAAAGCAATGTCCTGTTACATTCTTCCATTGTTGAAATGGCATTTTTTTGCAAAGAAATTCTGCAGTTACCTTGATTCAGAGTCAAGATGGTGAAAGAGCTGGGGACGCGCATTTTTCCCTCCGTGGAATCTAAAAGTGATTGCAACTGGCCTCATTTCATGTCAACCTACTTTGGCTACTATGCTGAAAACCATACGTTTTAGAAAAGCCATATATTGTTTAAAAATCAAGAGCTGGCTCTGATTCCTTTGCCACTGGGCTCAGGCTGATACGGGATCTAAACTCTATTGCATGTGGTTCTGGTTTTGTAAAAGAACACACAGTTCAAAGGCAGGGGACGGGGACCTAAAAGCAAAGCCCACCTTTTCCAACCAAAGATCCATGGAGCATGTTGGGTAATTCACGCTTGGTACTCATGTGTACTAACTTTACTTTCATCTTGCTGGTGAGGATATCTTACTGGCCCTGTACCCACTACCGTTTGGACTTGTTGGGGAATTCTCATTCCAGCTGTACCAATGGTATCGGAGTGATACCTTTTGTATGATTGGATCTGATGACAATTTAATAGCCACTTCTCATTTGTGGCTCATCAACTTTTGGGTCTGCATGTCATCAAACTTCACACTCATGAAGTTTCATTAATCAACAATCTAGTATTGCTGATACGTGTGTAAGAGAAAGCATTTTTAAACTGATAAAAAAATTTTTTTTAAGAGCACTGTAATCAAAATCCAATGACTTTCATGCCACTTTTGGGGACATCAGGACATTTGGAAAATATGAAAAAGCCATATAAAGAAGATAACATTAACGCTGTTATACATAAACTATCTGAAGCAGCCATTTGCCAGTCATCACTACTGCTTACTGATCCATTGTCATAAAATATTAATACCTTGACATATAAACCCCGGCTAGAGCTATAGGTTCCCCTACAACGTATCAGGAGCTTGTAGGTTGCACACAGTTGCTGATCATGGGAACTGGGGGTGTCTCGGTCCCACAGCAGTGGCAGTGAGTCAGCGGGTGGATGACACGGACTGAGAATCTCTGGGAAGCCCAGTAGGATCTTTAATCATGCCTGAATGCCATTTCCCATCTAGCCAAACATTTGTGAGCTGCCAGAGGAGAACCGCGCCATTAATCTTCCTTGTGTATGTAAAATTACCCAGGATTATTGTTTGGGATTCAGTTCGGAGCATCCTGGTAATAAGGGCTCATCATTCTGTTTCCAAAATCATTTGTCAGATTTGCAGCACGATCTTCAACTACAGAAAGGTAGAGTTTAGAAAGCCATTTATGTATAGTGGAGGCCCTCACCTCCAAATTACCCATCTCTTCCAAAACTCTTTGTTGGGATAAAAATGTTAACTAGCTGCTTCTCATCAGCATTTATTTGCTAACTGCTAGGCGTTAATTTGTAGCTGTCAGCATGGAATACACATGAATATTGGCACCTTTAAAGAAAAAGGGACAGAGATTTCTGATAAACGATATATGGAAAGAAAAAAAAACACTGATATCTGTAATGCAGCTCTTGATACAGTACACTAGTATAATACTTATGCTCTGATACGGACACATGTTTAGTTTTAGGTTTCTCTATTTTAAAATGCATGCTTTTTTAAAAGAATAGAGTCCTATCTTAAAGTAGATTTAAGTATGAGATGTATAAAAAATAGACACATTATCCTGGCATAACTCTCATATATTCAGTGGTTGAGAGAGAGCAGTAGAGGTTCTAAGATTGCTTTATGATAAACATACGGATACTAGCACATTCCTCAACAAATACTGAATTAATCCATTTATGCAAAAAGTAGATCTAGGCGGGGAAGAGGCCATGGCAGTTTGCTTAGACTTGGAACCCAAGGGCAAGGAGGAGCACAGCCCTTTTGGAGATGGGCAGTGAGTACAAGACTGAATTCCCAGGACCAAGAGATGATGTGAAGGGTGCAGGTTGAGCAGAAACAAAAGACAGGCGCCTCTTCTTCCCCTCCAAACTTTCCCTGTGACTCATGCGTCTGAGAGATCAAGGAAACACTTCCAAATGCAAAAGCAGACACCTGAACGGTTACCCCTGTTAGGACACCACTGAGAGTGGACTAACTCAGAGGTTGAACACCTCTGCTGCATGCAGCAAGACGGCTATCTCCATGCCTTCCGTGTCCCAATGACAGTCCCCCAGCAGAGTTGCCACGTGCACTACCAGTGCGGTATTTTGGAGTTAATCTCCAGATAACTCGGTGCTTAAGACACAGCCCTTCCTCAAACACAATTATGGTTTGAAAGACAGACAAAAGCAGGCTGCTCTGTAAGGTATGGGTTCCTTACTTAATACCCAAGAGCAATCTTTCAAGGGGAGACATCTGTCATGTGTCCCAGCTGTTCATAACATAATGTAGGCCGTATAGGAATGAGGCTCACTCTCGGGCCTCCACAAACAGCGTGACCACACCAATAAGTCACCCTCTTCCTCCACCACGATACCTGTATAATTAAATTAAACAATTCAATTTGGCAGCAGCGCTAATCAATGAACACTCCAACTTCCAAGAAATTATGGGCGGTGGTGGAAGAGAACAAAGATTTCCACTCACTCTAGAGGACCTGGGCCTTCAGACTGTCCTGCTTTCCCGGCGGGGTGTAGCAGGTGGGGACGATCCGACCAAGTTCAGCGACTAGTGTTTATTGAGAAGTTACAATTCACCAGGCACTGTGCAGAGAGCTCTGTAGGGATTATGTTCTAACCCTCAGGCAGCTCTGAGCCAGGGACGATTAATATTCCCATTGACCGAGGACCCACTTAGCACCAGAGACCAAAAGTGACTTGTCCAAAGCCACACAGCTAACCACGTTGATCCATCGCCTGCAGAATCCCTACCAGTCAGTTTACAAAACCATCTTCCTGAATATGCAACACACTAATTTGTAACCTTCCCTGGGGCTCCAACTTTCTTGGGCATCTTTGCTGCTTCTCAGCCAAGCCACGTGATGCCCCGGCGTGGCCTAGAATTAAGTGTGTGGGCTGTCATGGGTACACCTGAGAAATGTTAAAAGGAGATTTGTCCACTGTTGATTTAGCCAGTGAGCTAAATTGAAATTATATCCATTTGGATTAACGAAAATGAAGACTCAGCACCACCTTGGATGCTCCAATACCAAATGATCCTTAATAGAAAGGTTGCTGGATTCAAAATGCCACCTCCAGATTTGCCCAATTAAGAACCTACTCTTTGATGATAGACTTTTTTTGAAAGCATGATCATCCAACTCGGTGAAACTTACACAATCTCCATCTTATAAATTCCCACACGCGTAAATGAGCACGGCCTTTGGCGGGAACAAGTTCTAACATAGTCCATCAGGTCTGCAGAGGAAGCTCACACCCATCCCCCTGCCTCACCCTCCTCCAATTAATTCCTAACATTAATTCCTTACAAATTCCTAGCCATCAATTCCTACAAGGACCTTGAACAATACGAGCTTGAATACATGCAAGTACTTTCTGTAGATATTGAAATACAACTCTCTTTGTAAGCCTCTGGGAGTTTTACTAACTCTTAGACTGTTCTTAATAATTAGTATAGGAAGGCAGCACAGTCGATTGCTCAAATAGAAAAAGTAAAGATGATCAGGAACGAGAATATTTACTTTTAGGCTATCGAAGTTTGAGAGCGTGTTCTGGACCTGACTCTTAGCCCTACGGGATAGAGACGCTCTAACACGCAAGCATTGGACAGTGTGTTCAGATATTACCTTTCGGCAGAAGGAAAATTGTATCTTTGCTAAAAACAGGTTCACAGGTGTGGAAAGCCTCAGGCTCCCTTTTAGTTGACTCTCCCACAACAGGTGAAATGTCCTCCGCCAGGTGACAGTGGGGACACAGTCTATAAGGAGGGACTGTGAAGAAAGGAGATATGCCAGTCCATCCCTGCAATTGCAATTGGTAAGAGCACAGGCCACACCTAAAATGGCAAAGGACATCTTGAGTGAAACACCTGTGGGGGAGAGGATGCCACAAAGCTTTCAAATGACAGCCCTTGTGTTCACAGGCCTCTGTCAGAGCGCATCTGTGAGCTGACCTGGGACTGACCTCTTTGCCGTTGAGGCATCCCCAGTATTATACCCCTAAACCCAAGGTGGGCTAAAAGAAAGTGCCATACAAAAGCCAGGCCATTCTCCCTGACAAAAGACATGAGTTCCTAGTGACATCGCCTAGGAATTTTAAGAGATTGACTTGAAGAGCAGAGCGGAATCAGGTGGGAAGTCCACAGAAGTGTTACTGCCTTTCCCCTGAGAAATATCTGTAGAAACAAGCTCTGAGGCCGGCAGGTTCAGGATGGAGAGCTGGAAAGAATTCTTTCAGGACAGAAGAATATACTCGTTTTTCCTAGCCTTAAGTTTTGGAGAGGAATAGATAGCCAGTCCCAACGACGCAAAGGAGTCCAAAGCCATGTTTGTTCTGGCAGGGGAGGATTTTAACCTGGGGCTGTCAGCAGAACTGAAGGGCAGTGTGACCTTGGGAGGCTGTCGGCGCCTGTGTTTTCAAGTCCACAAACTGTTCTGAACTTTTCCTTAAAATAAACAAAGCCCTTTTCGCACCTCCTTTGTGTTCCAGAATTCTCGCCATAAATGTTCCATGGGTTCTGTGACAGATTTATGTCTGGTCTTAGAAGAGCAGAGACATAATATTTGGAATTACTTCATCTTTCTGAGGCCCGCTGTTACTGGGAGACCCCAGGCACACTTTGGTGGAGAGAGGGCTGGGGCGAGGGGTCCTGCTAATGAGCAAAGGAAAAAGGAATGGCTTAAGTACCTTTCATGTGTGTCCACCAAAGGGGTTCTAGAATGGATGGGACCCAGGCTATTTTCTCATCAGAAATGATAGAAGGCATTGCTGACTCTATCTTATGTCCATACAAGAATTCCTTGGGCGTCCTTGCCGAGGCTGCCGGGGACACTCACATTACTCAAAGTACCATTGCCTTTTGAATGGCCAGTTCTCTTGATGGGATTAAAAATTGCCTTGGGGTATTCATTCTAACATGCATTCATTTGAAATGACCAAGCAGAAGAGCCATAGAAACCCGCCAGCAAAATAAGCACGTAACCCCTAGCACCATCCTTCCTCGTGGGACCCATGCAACGGCCACTGACGTTTTCCAGAGGGGCCACCTCAGTGCCAGAGCTGGAGGACTGCTGAGTGTTTATAAGAGATATTTAGTTGGCGTTGATTTGCAACATTTTACATTTTTACCCTACTTCTTTAACCTCTGTTATAGTTGTAGCAGTTCTGTATGTATGTACACTGTATATAAATATATGCATCTGTATTCTCCACGTACACTGAAATAAACCTTTGAAATTATGGCCAGGCAGAATTAACAGGTTCAATTCTAATATAACAGTGCAAAGACGATCTTCAGAATCCAGGTGAAACAAACGGCTCCCCCCCTTCCCTTCTTCTGCACAACTTCACCCAGTCTGCCTGCTCCATCAGGTCTTTTAGAAAACCAAGGGGTGTTTCATGAGCGGGCCATATTTCAGGGCAAACCTCAGATAAGCCATTTGTTTAGAGTGGAAGGTTGACAGTTCACTTACACCTATGTTCCATAATATATTCACAGAAAAGGCTTTGGGGGGGGGAAAAACACAGGGACTCCGATGGGGCCACGTGATAGTAAGAAATTAATTCTTAACTCTGTCTTCCAGAAAGGAATTAAGAGGATGTACTTTGCAATAATTCAGATCTCACAGGCAGGCTCCTGATGTCCAGCCCCGTTACTTCAAGTCGGGGATGCCTCCGTGAGGGATGCGTATTCTCATGGAGAGCTCACAGGAACAGAACAGGCTCAGAGACGCTGGCCCTGATAATATTTGATTTAGAACATACTGTGGAGGGCATCTCATTTATAATACTTCCATAATTAGTGGTGATGGCGTAGGGCCTGCCTTCACACAGAGAGATCTCTTCACAGTGGTCGATGGGTAATGAGAAACAGGAGAGATCTCACTCACCAGCAGTGTGTTGTTAGTTACTAGGAAATGATCATGTGTGCGGTTGCTTTAATTGCCAGGGTAAATAATTCTGCCTGGTGTCAGTGAGCATTTTAAAGCACTTGATGCAAATAGACTAGAGACAAAACAAACACACACACAAAATTACCTTGATTATGCAACACCTTAGCATAGAAAGTTACAAAGGTATGTCTTTTTTTAAAGATTGCATTCTATCATGCAAATACTATCTAAATATGCATGTGCCGGTGACTCATCTCCTGTATTTTAGGAAATACAATTAGGCCGCCTTTCTCGTCCTCTATGTAGACTGTAAATAACTGTAGATCTTCCTCTTGTTTCCCTATGTAAATATATGTAAATACTAACAAGCTATGCATGCTAATATTCTAGGCAATTTCAGGTACTTTTATAATCTGAAGGCATGTACTTGAACTGGTTTGCTAATGGGGGCGGTGGGGGGTGAACTCTCTCAAACTCTTTAAAGCTGAATGGAAATTAAAGATTTCTTCCTAGACTGGCGTGGCTTCTTTTGTTTGCCTTCTGCCCCCTGAATGGAGCACCTCACCCTGTTTCTCTGGCCTTCTCAGAAGGAGATGCTGGGCATACACTGGGTCCAGGAACAACAATGAACTATTTGGCATGGATTTTCTATTAAGAAAAAGAAAAAAAAAAAAAAGAGGCTGGGTGCAATGGCTCACATCTGTAATCCTGGCACTCTAAGGAGGCCCAGGTGGGTGGACTGCCTGAGCTGATGAGTTCTAGACCACCCTGAACAAGAGTGAGACCCTATCTCTAAAAAAATAGCTGGGCGTTGTGGCGGGCACCTGTAGTCTCAGCTGCTCGGGAGGCTGAATCAAGAGAATTGCTTGAGCCCAGAGTTTGAGGTTAATGTGAGCTATGATCCCACGGCACTCTACCGAGGACTAGAAAGTGACGGTCTCACAAGAAAAAAAAAATTAAAAGAAAGTAAAGTCAAGAATCATAAGGCAGACTCTTTAGATTTTTTTTTTCTTTTTTTGAGACAAAGTCTCATTTTGTTGCCTTCTGTAGAGTGCTGTGGCATCCCAGCTCACAGCAGCCTCCAGTTCTTGGGCTTAGGTGATTCTCTTACCTCAGCCTCCTGAGTAGCTGGGACTACAGGTGCTCACCACAATGCCTGGATTTTTTTTTTTACAGTTTGGCCGAGCCCAGGCTTGAACCTGCAACCCTCGATATATGGAGCCAGTGCCCTACTCATTGAACCAAAGGCGCCGCCTTTCTTTAGGTTTTTTTTTTTTTTGAGCAAAAGAATCTCAAGTGAAATAATTCCTATTTGTTATTCCCTTACTATGTGTCTCACATCCCAAAACACTATTAAAAAAGGGTCCTGCCATTCCCACGTCAAAGATGCAGAGACGGAATTACAAGACTAGGTAATCGCCTAAGGTGTCAAAATTATTCAATGCCACCCAAACCTCAGTTCTTCCCTACATGTCAGGGCTTAGTAATCTTCTGCAAAGGGCCGGAGACTAAATAATTTAGGATCTGTAGAACAAGTAATTTCTACCACAACCACTCAACTTCACCATTGCTTCAAAACCAGCCACAGGTACCATATATAGGAATGGACGTGGCTGTGTTCTGATAAAACTTTATTGACAAAAACAGGCAGTGGGCCAGATTGGACCTACAGGGCACCATGTGCCCATCCCTGCTCTATACACTATTACAACTCAGCTACTCTTTAACAGACTGTTAGCATGTCCCTTTTTAGTTCCTTTATGTGTTTGATGGATTGGGAAAATAATTTGATCAATTGAAATCATCCCCTCTCTTTCCCGTACATACCATGAAATAATAAAGCGGTGAGCAAAAATAAAATCACCGGAACTTTTAAATCAAGCTGTCTCCCTCAGACAAATTACTTTGCCAGGTTTCAATTTAGTTATCTTTTGTTTTCATAAATGGGAATGGAGGAAAAAAGTTCAAAAGACAAAGTGAAAAAAAAAAGGGAAAAGAAAAAAATGTAACTGAACAACATTCACCCTTCAATGAGAGGAAGGAGGCTATTACCTCAGGTATCTATGGAAACCAGGCCTCACGTAAACTTTTTAATGGTTGGGAAACGGTGTTTGCGTTTGAAGATGTTTTTCCCAAGTATGATGCTTCTCTGTAAATGCATTAATTGACAGTTTCCTTCGGGACTTTTTTATTGAAGTTTCCAAACTTAATTTGATGGCACAGGGGACTCTCTGGAGTCCTTGAAGACCGCTGCAGAGTTAGGGCTTCAGGAAACCACGGCAGCTCAGGCATCGTGCACAAATCCAAACCCAGCTATCTCACAAAGCAGAAGAAACAGCCCTCGTTCCCTGTAGTTTTCCATTAAAAAAATTGGAAGAAAAAAAAAAAGCCTCTCTCTTCACCTGGGCAAGGGGAAAGGCCCTTTCTAATCTCGTGAATAAGAATCAATATCATGGGTGGCGCCTGTGGCGCAAAGGAGTAGGGCGCTGGCCCCATATGCCGGAGGTGGCGGGTTCAAACCTGGCCTCGGCCAAAAACTGCACAAGGGAAAAAAAAGAATGGATATCACCTCTTCAGTCCTGGAGGGAACTGAGGAGGAGAAGTAGGAGGTAGAATGATCTGGGCATTTCTGCACATCAAGTGGCTACAGGGAATGGTAGAACAAGCCCAGGAGCTAAAGCCAGAAACCCTTGCATTGGGATCTTGCCTCTGCCCCCCTACGAGCTCTGTGAAGAGCCACTGAACTCAGTCCCCTCATTTGTGACACGGGCATAATATCTTGTTCACACGGTTAGAAGGGTAAGTGGCTTCTGGCCAATTTCTGGGATACAACAGACACTAGTTCAGAGGTGGCTGCAGTTCTGTTTACTAAAAGCTTAAAGAAGGAAGCGTGTAGGAAGCAGATCTTGTCTTTGCTTCTATGGAGGGACTTAAAAGCAGAGGGGAAGTTTCGGTCTTCTGCGCTAGAAATCCTGGGGGCAGCCACCTTTCTCTTCCACCCTCCCAGCATCTCGGGGTGCTACGCTGGCCGTGAATTCCACTGCTTCTCTGGTGCCCCAGGTATAGTAGACCAGAGCCAAGTTCATGTCCACATCCTTGGGACACTAACATTTGAACAACCACCAGGATCGCTGTTAATGCTCTAAAATTCTGCACATCACCCCAGGCCCTCTCCACACATCCTCCTCCAAATCTCTAAAGCCCTCTGTGCAATGATGAGCAGAAACCACAGTGTACAGACAGAGTAATCAAATGCTGTTAAAAAAATAGTGCAGTAAAATGGTAGAATATTGGGGAGACACGGAGCTGATGCAATAATCTTTCAGATTTTCTACTTGAAAACTTACAAAAAAAGTTGGGAAGATATACATTTCCATTCCTGTGAAAGATTAGCCCATTTCATCTATGAGAATGCAGAGGTCAGGAGGAGGTTTCGATGGGCCTAGGAAGTGGTGAAATCTTTTTTAAAATCCATGCCCGCCTGGCTGCAGTGCTCTTTCCACAGTGTTTTCAAAAGCATTTCCAGGGCGGTGCCTGTGGCTCAAAGGAGTAGGGCGCCGGCCCCATATGCCAGAGATGGCAGCTTTAAACCCAGCCAAAAACTGCAAAAAAACCCAAAAACATTTCCATGGTAGCTCAGAGGGTCTCTTAACCCTGCCTCTCTTATTCCACCAGTTAAATTTTTGCCTCAAAACATGAAAACTAGTTTTCCTCTATTCTTCCAAGCAGGCAGGCAACTCTTGGGGGTGCCCAGCCTACTCAGAAATGAACTAGCTGAAGAGCAAGAGTGCCGGGACAAATATCATTTTGCTTCCGTTCAAGTGGTAGCTTGTTTGATTTAGCCTTTGCGTCTGAAACACTGATGTCCACTAGCACGTGGGGAGCCTGTGAGGTTTGGGCCCAGAACTCTCTGCCGTGAGAGAGGTGGGAAGGCCGAGTGGGGGGAAAGCACGGAAAATGATTGATCAGCCAATGATGTCAGCTGCAGAACAGAAGCTGTCACAGCCAAGAGGCGGCAGCTCCTGGTGTCTGCGCCATGCTGGGGCACGAGGCGGTTGGGTGGAAACCCTCTGCCCTGGACCATCCACCCCCATACGCTTGCCCCCATCAGGCTTCAGCAAATTCCAAATTCCAGAAAGTAAAAGGCAGTGTCCTGTCACTCCCGACCTGAGAGGTGCCATAGGCCGCCCAGACAACCCATTCCACGACCATGCTCTTTCCCAACTCTAGGTCTGAAATTCGTCTGGGTCAGAAATTCTCTTCCTGGCTGACCCATTCTCTACCTTCCCCTCTCAGCTCCAGGAGAGTCAGGTGAAGCCTGCATGTCCGCCTGTGGGCCTGCCCTACAGAGACTCACCCGTCACCTGGCCCCACGGCCCACCCTTTGCCGAATCACCCAGCCCATAATAATATAGTCTCAGCACAGCAGCCACTCACCAGCCCTTTGGTCCTCTCTAGATCTTTCCAAACCATCCTGAGTTCTTCCTGTCTTTGTCCCGGGAGAGTGTGAGCATGACAGTGCCATATAGAGGATTCGTTTCATCCCAAATGTAGAGCTCGACCGCCAACAATGATGGTGACGGCCGCCGGTCACAGAGCCCTTATTACATGCTGAGGACCTACTGTGTGTATTATTTCTGACCCTCCCAGTGCCTCGCCTCACCTGGCAGGTGTTGTAGACAGGAAGCAGAGGCTAAAGGAGGTGGAGTAACTCAGGTCCTCACACCTGAGAAGAGCCAAAATCAAGATCCCAACTGAGTTTCTCTCAAAGATGCCACACTCCGTACACTTCCCATAGGGTGTCCATAAAGTCGCCGCGCACGGGGAAGAAGGGAAATCACAGCTCAATGTGCCTTTATTTACAAAATGTTCGTTACAAAACTTTACAAAGTTCTCTCTATGTGTTGGGCACCTTTTTGTAAAATTTTGTGATGGGTATTTTGTAAATAAAGGTACATTGAGGCCAAGGGCAACGGCTCACGTCTGGGAGGCCGAGGCAGGGGGATCCCTTGAGCTCAGGAATTCTGGACCAACTAAGCAAAAGTGAGGCCCCAGCTCTATTAAAAGTAGAAAAACTAGCTGGGCATGGTGGTGGGCGCCTGTACTCCCAGCTACTTGGGAGGCTGAGGCGAGCAGATTGCTCAAGCCCAAGAGTTTGAGGTTGCTGTGAGCTGTGACACCACAGCACTCCACTCAGGGAGTAGAGTGAGACTCTGTCTCAGTAAATAAACAAATAACTAAAAGTACACTTAGCTCCCATTTCCTTGTGTAGGGTGACCTTATGGGTAGCTTTAGGGACACCCCGTAGTACCCCAGAATCACTCATACATTTTAAAAGCTGGCCCCAGTAGACCTCTGAAGAGGATACATATTAGTTGTCCTGTGAAGGTCATGTGATCCCTCTGGAGGCCACGTCCCTCCCCACTGAGCCCCGGGCACCTCCCTCCTCCTCTTGGAGTTCCATTGCTGGGTCCTCACATTCCTGGTGTCCTCAGACTCCGAGGGCATGGATTTACATGAGGTTGGAAGCACCCCAGAAGGGGTCTCAGGCCCCTTCTCCCCTAGGAGAGAGGCCCTGAAGCCGGCCAGGCTTGGCATCATCGCCAGTCATCTGGCAGCGCCCACCAGGGCGCTCTCACCACAGACCAACTGCAGTTCAGAGAAATGCTGAACTCGTGACAATGGGACACCTCGTGCGCCAAGGAACATCTGACTCTGCTTTTCTTTGCCTCCCTCTGGCTGTCACACCTGATGGGATTCACCTTCTCCCAGATGCCCAGCTGGCAAAAAGGAAGGCGCACAAACACACCTTGCTGCCCCGCAAGCTGTCAGTGAGGGTATCAGCCAGTTATGGAGCTGTCCCTGACTGTCAAGGTGGCTGGAAATCTGTCCACGATTGTCACAGCCTTTGGATTCCTAATCGAGTGACTTTACCGGGCAGTCCCCCAGTGGGAGACCCAGATACCTTCTGTGGCACCAAGTGCCAAGGCGGAGAATTTTTGCTGAATACTTGCAAGAACCCTGTGAAGGTATTAGCGTCCCATTTCATGCAGAGGGACGCCAAGGCTCAAGCAAGTAAAATGGTGTAATAACAGACAGTTCTCATTTATTGAGTTCTGATTATGTGACACCTGCCTGCCTCGTGCTAGGGGATCAATGCGCCTTTAATGCTTTCCTTGCACGTCTGCCCTGCGCGTGCCAATTATTTTTTAGGAAATTTGCAACCATTCCCCCATTAACGGCGGGACACTAAGGACCAAGAAAGCAACACCCTTGGCCTGGTTCAAGGGGTAAATGACGGAGTGAGGAGCTGAACCGAGTCACTGGGCTCCAGACCCTTCTCTCCCCACCTGTGCCACGAGAAACAGGAGGTGTCCACAGCATGCCTCTAAAGAGCTCACTATTATCTTTATTTTACTGGGCCCCCCAGGGGTAGGCAACTGGCATGCAGAGGTAACGAACTTGGAGGCCACTTTGGTCTAGCTAATTTCCAGTCCCGTGCTTTCCCACAGAAAGCCCTGCGAAGAGAATGCAGGAGAATGGGAATGGAAAGTGGTCCCCCTGATCCCGGGATCAGAGAGGCCACAGACAGCAGAAAATTGGCAACTTTTTGTCACAGCCATGGAGACCAACTACCTCCAATGCTGACGAGCCAGAGTGAAGCTGCTGAAAGGCGTAGGGGAGAAGGAGGAAGAGAAGGTTCTTTCCCCCAATCACCATGACAGCGGCAGTCAGCCCTTAGCCTCAGCCCTGAAGCCACAGGAGGAAACTGGAGCTCAGAGAGGTTGACCTACTTTCCCAAGGACACACAGCTGCTAAAGGGCAGAATTGGGATTCAAACATGAAAAGGGAAGGATGGGCTCCAAATTTTGTGTCCTTCTCACTCTGCTGCTTCTCTTAGCGAATCGGCAAAGGGGGTGGACCCCATGCAGGAAATAAACAAAACAAATATGAGAGGGAGGCCACCCTTGTTAAGCACAGGGCCAGGCTGATCAGCCTTGAGGAGGATGCTTCTAGATACTTTACAACCTCAAGGGAAATCTCACCCCATGCCCTTGACCAACAGAGACCTTACCAGGCACAATCTCACATCTCTTTCAGTTGTCAAATCGGTTCTTGTACTAAAAGAGATGAGGCCAAAATCCCTAACAGGCAACGAGCTCCTTGGGAATGAGATTTTACTCACACACATCTCCCCGTATTTAGCACTGGGCATGCAGGGGGGTGCTCAGGACCCATGGGAGAAATGAATGAATGAGGAACTACAGAAAGAAGAGCGCAGCTGTTTGGGGGCACTTTCTGCCCCACGTCACACCAACGGGAGGCATAGGGTGGAAATGACTCACCAGCGGTTACCCGGACTTTAAAAATACACACATTCCTTATTAGAGCTGGCAGGAACAATTTCAGTCCTGAGAGCAGGGCTCCCTGCCCACCTAATATTACACGAGGTGTTAACTACATTATCTGGAAATACCCTATGACTAAGTCTCTATCCCTTATCTTGAGGAGAAGAAAATCGTCTCCAGCGCGAATGCCCCAGATTCCTGGTCAGTTTATGTAAGACATTTCAAGTGATTGCGGTATTTGAAGCCATTTTTAGCTTACATCACCTGATGTGTGGTGAGCCCAGAAGACCTGATCTCTTGCTCCTTTAAACTCCTTGTTTTTCCACTAATTTTATTTAAATTACTTACTGCACCCTAAGTACTCCTCCATGGGAGAGCAGGCTGAGAAGTACACATCACCTGGGCTGAATGAGTTTTTATTTTTTATTTATTTATTTATTTATTTATTTATTTATTTTTGTAGAGACAGAGTCTCACTTTATTGGCCTCAGTAGAGTGCCGTGACATCACAGCTCACAGCAACCTCCAACTCTTGGGCTTAAGCGATTCTCTTGCCTCAGCCTCCTGAGTGGCTGGGACCACAGGCGCCCGCCACAATACCCGGTTATGTACGAGTTTTTAAAATCGATGTTTGTTCACTGCATTTTTCTGCAGCATGTCCCTGGACTCAAGCCTCTTCTCCTTTTAGGAGCAATACCAGGGGTGGGGGTATTTATTCTCTATCATGACCTATTTGGTGCCACTATAGAGTGAAAACCTTTCTCTCCAGTCCAAACAGGATTTGATAGAAACTTCCCCCAAATGATGTCTCAAATGATCCTCAGTGATTGAGCAAGAAATGAGCTTCTGTAAGACCTTCAACCAGCTTGAAGTAAAAACGAGGCTTTTTATAAAGCACCTGGAGAGAGGGAAGAGGGCCCATTTTTTTTTGCATATTTATACCTACTTTGAAATAAATAAAACCCACAGAGAGGCAAAAATCAGGGTGTCAAACACTTATCACAATCTACGTCCTGACTTCCACTGACTATCCTGGTGGCCTTTCCCTCCCGTAAACACTAGTCACAGTTTTTTTGTGTTTATTTTCCTAGTACATAATTATAGATGTGTTGCCTTGGATACACGATTATACCTGAATGTACAGAAAAACAAAAGATTTAGCCACAATTTACAAAGTTTAGGTAATAACAACTAGTTACTCGTCTAACTCAAGAGTCCTCACACTTTGTAAAAGGGCAGATAGTAAATATTTAGAGCATGCAGGCTATGTGGTTACAGCAACTCAACCTTGCTGTTGAATAGATAATATGCAAGCAAATGCATGTGGCTGTGTGCCAATAAAACTTTATTTACAAAAACAGACAGCTGGCAGGAGGTTGGCCCCTAATGATTTAAGTAACACCAACTGGTTCATCTTCTAAATGATTTCCTTCTCTTAACAAAATGGAATTGATGTTTGACTACACTTTTGTGACTGTCTAATCCAAGCTGGAAACTTGGTAAGAATTTCAGGGGAACCAGCATGTGTGAGGCCTCTGTCGTTGGGCCTCTCTGTACAAGTCAGGCCCCTGTTGTGGGCCTGAACACCCTGAGATATGTCAATAAGTCCTGTGGTCTTTGGAATTCATTTCAGAGCTTAGGCAGTAATTCATGCCTAATGGCTCCACATTAATTCTTATGAATCTCTGTCATTGGGAAAAAAAATTGTTATGAAAACATGTCCACGGAAAGATAAAATAATGAAGCAATCAAATGCTTTCAAATGAACAACTTTCTCCCCTTTTCCCACCCCACACTAAGTCTGTTTCTTAAAATTAGGTAAACTGTGAAATCAGTGGATGTTTTTAAGGAGTTAAATTAACTCCTAGAAAGTCACTCAGCTTGTCTCCATCACAAGATGTGAAATAATCATCCCACCCCACCCTCCATCCCTTGGGGAGAGGTAACAACTGCATCTGACAAAAATTTCAACGCAGCCCAGCAAATCCCAGCAGCAGGACGGGGGCTCCTCCCAAGCTGCTTCTTCATCTCCAAGCTAACATCTGGTGTAAAAAGGAGAACCTTATACCCCTTAGGTCAGAAGAGAAATTACTATGAATTAATTATTCCTTAAGAAACATGCTTTCGAAATAGACACCTGTTCTGTGTGTGCACGCAGTTTTTCAGAAAGTTGATCCTATTTCAGAAACCCCGGCGTCCCCGTGGCACCACGATCTCTCTCCCTGGGTGTATACAAGAAATGTTTCTCTCTCTGTATATATACATGTGTATATTTTTTCTTTCTTTCTTTTTTCACCTGCAAGTCTCTGTCAACGCCTCGACGTGTAATCCGAAAGCTTTCCACTATCTGTCACAATATAGATTGGGATGCAATAAAGACTATAATTATTGAGCATTTATGAGAAGTAATATTTTCCCTCTGGTGCATGTTAGCGTGGCTGCTGGTGCACGCGTGTGAATACTAATGCCTCTCTCTTACCTTGGTGCCTCCCACTTTGGGGAAAGCGAAGGAGAAACAGAAGCAAAAGGTGAGAGAAACATACAGACCCAGGAAAGGCAAACCCTGAACCCACCGGCGACCGTGGAGAGAGTGTGGATTTGGAGGAGGATTCGGAAACAGAGGCAGCACTTCGCTGCAGGGCTTACACACGGTGCCTTTGTGCTAAGACATTTGGAAGACCCAGCCTGGCACAGGCGACCGAGTTGTGCACATCCTGCCTGGCAACAGATGGCTCAGAAGGGCTGAATTGCTACATAAACATTTCACTGAAAGTTTGACTTCCTAAGTGTGGAAATGAGGCAAAACAAAAGGAGAATGATCTTCAGCGACGCTTCAATTCGTAATGTGTCATTTCTCCGACGACGCGCGCTTAGCTCCAGCCCGTCCACATAGTCTCCAAGACGGAGATTTTGGAAATCTTTGAAAAGAAATCTTAAGTAGCTGCAAGAACTCACACAGTTACCAAAAAAGACAGCAGAGAGCATTTGCAAGGGAAATGGGCCGCTGCCTCGCTAGTCACGACTCCAAGCTGTGTCTAAAACCACAAAGGCGAGGCCGAGCTCCACGCCTGCCTCCCCCGACATTTCCTCTTGGGGACGGAGGGCCAAAGTGAGTGTTTCCATTTTTATCACACGCGGCCCCACTGCCAACCCCTTCTCCCCTGTCCCTTCTCCCCTCTCCGCCTCATTTAGCTCAAGACTTGGTGAGTTTTCATCTGTGGCCCATTCCAGGGAGGAGAGGAGGGGGAAAGTGGCTCCACCCTGGCACTGCCAACAATCAGCGGCTTCAGGGAGGAAAGGGCAGAACTGCACGGGCCGTGGGAGAAGGAATTGGTGTTTGACGAGCACAGCTTGTCCCCCCACCGTGCGTGGCGGGGCTAGTGGGCAGTTAGAGAGAAGAAGGGGCTCGGCGCGGCACCCATCGCTGCAATGCAGGAAAGAATCGCAGCTCGGACAAACTCATTCATGATTATTCTCTTCTGTCTGCAGAAATGCAAGGGACACTGGAGAACCGTGCCCGTGGGAGGTGTTTGATAAACGCTTGCTGCATCCATGTTTGGGGGGCACTAAAATAACATTTCTAGTGATAAAACCATTGCAGAGCTTTCGCTCAGACCGTATGTGGTGAGGATGGCTGCTCACCCATTTTGCAGAGGAGGACGCTGACGCACACAGCGTTTAAGTGACTTGCCCAAAGCCGTCCAGTTGGGAAGTGGCACAGATGAGATCTGGGTTCAGATCCGGTGTTTGAAACTCTGTCACACTGGGAACAGACTGACACATCTCAGACCACATGTCTACTTTTGACCTTGGGAATAGGAAATTCACCCCCGTGAGCAATCAGGGTTTTATTTTTATTTTATTTTTATTTTTATTTTTTTTATCGTTTCAGGTTAATTGAAGGTACAAAGAATTAGGTTACAGCGTTTGCATGTATCAGGGGACCCCCCTGCCAAGAGGTGCACCATCCACCCTAAATTGTGCCCATTAAGTCAAAGAGCTCAAATTAGATGTCCCACTTGATCCTGCGATTTCATTACTAGGAATCTATACAGAGGAAAGAGAAAGTGGTATTTTGAGGAACTGGCTGGGGGACGGGAGAAAAGAGGATGAGATGAGAAGTGTGGACTGAGGTTTCCCGCACCTCAGGCTCCGCACAGGTACAAAGGTCAGGCTGAGGACTAGAGACCATGTTCCCAGCGTCAGGTGCTCTGGGAACGGCACTTATCAGACGTTGAACTGTGTCGCCCCAGAATATATGCTGAAGTCCTGACCCTCGGTGCCTCAGAATGGGTGAGCTCACTTGGAAGTAGAGATATAAGTAGATTACAACACAGACTTGATTAGTTAAGACAGGTCACGCCGCAGTAGGGTGGACCCCAATCTAGTATGATGAGTGATCTGATAAGAAGGGGAACAGGTACCCAGGAACGCAGAACCACACCAGGAGAGAAGGCCGAGTGAGGACAGAGGCGGGGAAGGCACAACTTCAGCTGGAGGTCAAGGGAACCGCCAGACGCTGGGAGAGGCAGGCAGGGTTCGCTCCTCGGAGGCAGCACCGCCCTGCCAGCACCCTGACTTCAGACCTCTGGCCTCGGGGGCTGCCAGGCAATGCCTTTGTTGTTTTAAGCCACACAGGCTGTGCACTTTGTGCCCGCAGCCCTGGGAGAGACGCGCTTGACTGTTTAATACTGGCACCTTCCGGCTCACGTTCCTGCTTATCAACCCCAAGTAAGCCGTGTTCATGAACCTTGACTTGTGCTAGAAGAAGACCCAGATCCAACGCCAGAGTGAAAAATTATCATTTCAGGTCGATATGAGGTTATAGCGATTAGGTCGCATTGTTTGCCTGGGTTCGGCGAGGTCCTGGTGAAGTTGTGCCCTCCCCAGGAGCTCTGCCATACACCTTCCATGGTGAGGGCTCACCACTCCCTCCCCCTCCCCCCTTTCCTAACTTGAATTTGTCTTTTTCTTTCTTGTGTAGGTGTGTAGTTGTTCATCTACTGGTTTCGTGTTGGTATTGAGTACACTGGATGGTTCCTTTTCCATTCTTGTGAGACTTTACTCAGGAGAACGTTCTCCACCTCTATCCAGGCAAAAACGAAAGACGTAAAGTCTCCATCCTTTTTTATGGCCCAATAGTCTTCCGTGGTACACAAATGCCACTTCATTAATCCATTCACGTGTTGATGGGCACTCGGGTTGATTCCACATCTTGGTGACTATAAATTGAGCTGGAATAAGCCATCTAGTGCAGGTGTCCCTATGATAAAATGACACTTTTTGACAACACAGGACATGTGAAAAAAGACTCTAGAAAATTTTCTAAATGTACGTTCTCAAGGCCAGCAGATGTATCAATAAACAAACATCACACAGACGTGCCCAAAGGAGCGTCTCCTCTAAATGGACGTTTCCCCTATTTTCCCTCACATCAGGCCTCAGATGCCGGAGCACCAAACTTAACTTCTTTATGTTACCTCTTAGAAAATAGACGAGTCCCTCCTCGTGCCCAGCTGTATCCAGTACAGTCTGACCTGGAGTCCGACCCTCTCCTGTTCATCCTCATCCTCTTTTCCCTCCCTCCTCCTTGTACCTGGCACCTTCTCTGCTCCCAAAACCACAGAGAAGGGAATCTGGGATATTCCAGAGCAGGCCCAGCAGGTGTTTGATCAAGGGCCCCCCCACACTCCTTGCAACCCAACTGTGAACGAGAAACGTACACATCTTCACCCGAGGTCTATGCAGTGAGCTCTCTATCTGCTCTGAGGCTACCGAAGACAAGTGGGGCTTGGCTGTGCAGGGAGCAGGGGATGGTGGTGCCACATCTCCTTTAAGTAACAAGCAACATGTACAAAAGGCATTTATTTATTTGTTTTTACTATTTATTGGGGCAGAGTCTCCCGCTGTGCCCTCAGTAGAGTGCCGTGGCGTCACAGCTCACACCAGCCTCAACCTCTTGGGCTCAAGCTATCCGCTCGGTCTCCTGAGCAGCTGAGTCTACAGGGGCTCACCACAGCGCCCGGCTAATTTTAGAGACGGGGTCTCGCTCTGGCTTAGGCTGGTCTTGAACTCCTGAGCTCAGGCAGTCCACTTGCTTCAGCCTCCCAGAGTGCCAGGATTACAGGCTTGAGCCACTGAACTTGGCCCACAAAAGTCATTTTTAAAGTGAAAATGGCCCCCGGTTAAAAAAAATTAAGTTTTTTTCTTCCAACTGTAAAGAAGGAGAGGAGGGAAGGCAAATTGCTCATCGGCCAAGCAGAGGATGGGCTGGAATGTGGTTTTCCACCGAGATTTCCTCTGCTCTGATTAAAAAGGGGTCAGTCTCCTGTCTGGCTTGTTGTCTTCACCACAAAGGGTGTTGTTTACGACTCTAATTCTAAATCTGAATATTCCGAATCAAAGGGGGGAAAAAAACAACTTTCAACTAGACCAATAGAGGGGAAGGGGCCTCTGTCCCAGTTCAATAGTTCAATAAAATTCATCCACAGTTTTTCCTATCTCTAGCCCTCGTGAATCACAAAAAGACCAGAAAGGGGGAGTTAATCTAATGGTTTTTCTCTTTCTTTATTTTTATAAATAGTGTAAATGTTTAATTGTCAGTGCTAGAGACAGATCTAACCTTATCACCCTTTCAAGTTTAAACTATAAAGGAAGACCCCCTACAGCAAAAAATTATCCAAAAATAGTAACAGTTTCTCTATCCTTTCTTGGCTGATAACTTTTCATCACCTTTCTCCAGAGCCAACTGTACCATCGCCAGGAGCATGGGGAAATCAGAATTAAATTAGCTGCAGGAATTATCAACCCAAATTGCCATTGGTCCTCTTCAAACTTCTATCTTTGTTATTTGCCTTCCTAGACTCCCACTCTCCTGGGAAAGCTTTTCTGGGAAAGCTAGAACATTCTCAGGGTCAGATAGGAATCACCGCAGTGCGGGGAGGTTTCTCCAAGGCTAGGCACCATCTTGACTCTCACGAGAGCCAGGTACAGGCTGGAACTGCTGGGCTGGAGATCGGAGGGTTTGCAGAGTGGGTGCAAGACACCAGGAGTGAAGCACGGTCGGGGAAAGATGCTAAAAGACAAGTGGACAAGAGCTTGGCTGACGTCCATTGCTCTGTCTGCAGCAAAGAAAATAGGAACGCATGGTGCATGGACATGGCGGGCTGAGAACCCCCAAACTCTGTGTCTATTGCTCCTTTGCTCCTAAGCACACACTTTGATCTATGTATTTTGCCACTGCCTGTCGTAGTAATGGGTGTTTGAAAGCATTTGTTCAATAGAAGAACGGAAGGCTCTTTGTTAAAAAAAAAAAAAAAAATTAACCCTTCTGTTGCAACTGTCCAAACTAATGCAATGAGATTCAGCAATTTGAATGAGTCAATTCAAAGGGCCAGTTCTGAATATTTGGGAGCTTAATTTACCAGTCTATGGAGAAGATGATTTTTCAGTGATTGTGTCCCTATTACCTCCACTTTTCCCCATTTTATTTGTCCCTCTGATAATGCCCATGTTTACCTCCTCCAGCAAGAGCATTGACAAAAAATATAAAGATATAGCCCCTGGGATGAGGAGAGGCGAGGCAGTCACAGAGGTCAATCTCACCAAAGCATGTTTTGTTCTGCATTCATCTGACTAGCAGAACTCCAGGGGCTAAGTACCGAGACCACAGCAATGAGAGAATTCAGTTGTGGGGTCAGCGTGGTGTAGAGAAAGGAAGAGAGATTTTGGAGGCGCGGAGACTTTGGTTCAAACCCCAGCTCTGCCTCTAATCAGCTGTGTGATCCAGGGAAGTCTATGTAACTTTCTGTGCTCTAGTTCGCCCATCTGTAAAGTGGGTAGGTAATAGAACCTACATCACTTGTTATTATGAGTATTAAATAAACTATAAATGCAAAAAAATTTTTTCACACATAGTTATTGAACGCATACTTGTCAGAATAATCGTTTTTGGCTCCCTTTGCCACCCAGGATAGAGTGCAGCAGTGTCATCATAGCTCACTGTAGCCTCAAACTCCTGGGCCCAAGTGATCCTCCTGCCTCAGCCTCCCCAATAGCTGAGACTACAGGTGGGCATCACCACACCTGGTTCATTTTGAAAATACTTGTTTTATAGAGATGGGGTCTTGCTATGTTGCCCAGGCTGTGTTATAAAAATAATTATTATCACCGTTTAATGTGTTATTAAGTTTAAGATGCAGGCTGATTTGCTCATGGCCTTGGGGAGAGGAGTGAGAATGCAGTAAATAGCCACAGTGACGACAGGACGCCCGCCAGCTCAGAGATCTACAGAAAATAAAACGTATCTTCCAATAGAGAAATTAAGACATTGAATCTGTCTGAGCCTCAGCTGGGATGTGTGCTCAGGGGACCGTCCTGAATGTCATCTGTGCCCATGTTTGTTTGCACAGTGGCTGACAACACACATCTTCCTTTCACTCCTCTTGCCTTCCTCCCACTTTTTCCTTCTGGGAGGACGAAGATGAAAACTTTGAAGGTATTATCCAAGCTTCATGGTACCCTTGATCTTGTGCCTACGTTGTTTCGAAAGAACAGGGAGAGTCGAGGTGGACAACCACGGACCCTCTCTCCCGGTGCCTGCTACCTGCTCTGAACACCTCCCTCTCTCCCCAGGCTGCGGTCTTCCAGCTTCCGTCCCACCTGCACCCAGGCCAACAATGGGGTGCTCTCTAGGGCTGCCAGAGAAGACCACCCCAGCATGGAAGGAGGGCGGTGTGACCCCCTCCTGAAATATGTGCATCGGATTAGGGCTGCCCCTGTGCTGACCTGCCTACTACAAGCATCTTACCTTCTTAGTCCATCTGCCTTAACAGTTCCCTGAGCCTCTTTCTGGTCGTCTTTGCCAGGCCAGAAGGTTTTTGTTAAGTGTGCTTTTGCCTAGCTGAAAGTGAAGAAAACGCAAACACACCCACCCACATATATCTCTGCAACACACACACACAGTGCTTGTTCTGTGCCAGGCACAAAGTGTCTCAAAAATAATGACTCATTTACTCCTCCTAAGCAAACTATGCAGTAGGAGCTATAATTATCCCTTATTTATGGTAAAATAAAAGCATAAAGAAGTTAATAACTTGCTCGAGGTCTCCAGCTTGCAAAAGGAGGGGTCAGAATTTGAACCCAGGCCTTCTGGCTCCAGGATTTCTGTTTCACGACACCCCATTAGGTGACTTGGGAGACACACATCACACCCCCCCAATCACTACCATTAAAATAGGTCCTGGTGGTTTCTTTCCCTCCTTCCAGCCCCCTGCAGCCCCAGTCACTAGTCCCTACATTGTCACAGAGGTCTGACAGCAGAAGCTCATGCACAAAAGTGGCACATATTTAAATAAAATATATAAAAGTGGAGGAAGAAAAATATGCATCTGAATAGGGAGATCAAGGGGTGAAGTGTTAAAAAGGAAGCTGGGAGACACAGAAAAGCATCTCTGGTCATTCTGATGATAAGTGGGAGGCTGTACAGCCGGCGGGGCTGGGGATCCTGGATTCCCCTCACCAAGAACACCAGATGCTCATGAGGCTCCACATGGGAAATGCTGGGCATGATCTGAAGATGAGAACGACCAGCAGAAGGAACAGAAGAAACCTCTCTTACCCCCTAGAAGTCAAGGCCTAGTGTCTCCAGCTGGCTGGTGTGGGCAGCTGTCATCTTTGGGGTGGGTTTCCCCCGCGGTGCCCTTCAGCCCATGATAACTTGTCTGCTGCCGAATCCACAAACTGCCCTGGGATTGTTAGAAGGTTCGCTAATGAGCTGTGGTCAGGTTAGATGAAGCTTTCAGAAGAGTGATGTTTGTAAAGTTATATTAATAACAATGGTCTGGCCTCGCTGGGGAACGGCATCATTCCTAGACTTTATGCTGTGGTTGGTAAAGTGCTGCAGCTGCGATCAGATGAGATGCCCGGCCTGAACCTGCAAGCCGGTTGTTTGCAGCCTGAGATTTAAAAGGCCTCTCTGTTTGTGACCTCTGACCCAGTAATTCCACTTCTAGAATTCCAAGGAAGTCAAAAGGAGAACAAAGGTTCATGCAGAAAGATGTTCATCTCAGCAATATTTATAAAAGCAAAGAATTGGATGCCACCCAAAGGCTCAGCGATCAGGGAAATGTTAAGTCAACTTTGGTCAAACTGTACAATGGAATACTTTGCGGCCAATTAGAAAAAGAAAAAAATCCCTTACAAAGAGTTTTCAATAATGTGGGGAAATGCTTCTGCCGAACGTGAATTAAAAAATACATTATGTCACCTGACGTTTGACCCAGAAATCTCACTTTGGGAATCTAACCTATGAAATTGAAATCAGCAGAATATTAGGATAAATGGCTAAGAAAGTATATTGACGTGATACACTAGAACGTCTGGAAGTGAAACAGCCAAGAGACAGTAGCAAACTGGTCAACGTACGGGGTGGTCAACGTGCGGAACTAGGCCTGCGGTACTGATAAGTACACGTGATACAGGCCCGTCTAGGAAAAAGAGGTCACTTTAAGGAGGTGGCCAGCGCAGGTGCTCAGCTACGGAGGCTCTGCTGTATTTATAAAAGTTATAACAACAATACTAACAAATCTGGAAAGAAGGGAAGTGTCCACAGCAGCACCTGTGGCTCAGTGAGTGGGGCGCCGGCCCCATATACTGAGGGTGGTGGGTTCAAACCCAGCCCCGGACCAACAACCTGGCCCCTGCAACAAAAAATAGCCGGGCATTGTGGCAGGCGCCTGTGGTCCCAGCTACTCGGGAGGCTGAGGCAAGAGAACGGCCTAAGCCCAGGAGTTGGAGGTTGCTGTGAGCTGTGACGCCACGGCACTCTACCAAGGGGGACAAAGTGAGACTCTGTCTCTTAAAAAAAAAAAAAAAAAAAAAGGGAAGTGTCCATTGATAATGGGAATGTTTGGTTGAATTGGGGCTATCCCACTATACAAGATAGTATGCAAGCATTGGAAAAAGTACAGTTTCATCTGTGTGTTCCATATGTTATTTTGAACCAAACAGCACAGTTTTTAAAGTACCAGGCAGAATATTATGCTATTAAAGACACACGCACTCCACCCCCACATGTGCACACCTATACTCTGCATATTTGCATGATCACAGAAGGTCCATGATTGCCACTTAGAAAAAGGGACAGGAGAACCAGAGGTGATTATCTTTTTCTTCTCATATCTCCATATTATGAGTAGTTTAAATGAGCATGTATTAGCTCATTGACGTAAAACATACAATGTGTTAAAAAATTCAGATGCACAAAACAATCTCAACTGTATTAACATGTATCTACCTAGGATGGGGGAAAGACCCCAGGAAATGTCCTTATGTGCACCAGTGGTTACTACTGAGTGCTGGAATTAGAAGTGATAGCTATGTTGTTGAGATTCTAACTTTCCCAATTTTTCAATTGTGTGTGTCTGTATTAGTTTTCTAATTAGAATAGATGGATGGATGGACAAAAACAGAGACAAAAACGAGAAGGGAGGAAAGGAAGGGAGGGAGGGAGACAGAGAAGAGGGGGGAAAAAAAGAGAAAAAATAGAGAAAGAAAGAGAGAAAGAGAAAGAAAAAAGGCAGCAGCAAATCACACGTTGAGCGAATGGATATCCTGCTTTCTTTCTGCTTCCTCAGAGGCTCTAGGTTCCTATTTACCCAACTCTCCCTGCCCCGATCTGTTGCCCCACATCTGAGCATCCACATGGAGGTTCATGAAGACACACAACTGAATCAGATAAAAAGGTGGCACCAACTGCGTGGCAGGGCTTATGTCCATTCCATCATGGGGAGACCCTCTGGAATTCATATCTGATGAAGAAATCTGTTAACAGGACAGATTTATGGTATTCAAATTACTATTGATCCATTCAGTACACAACTAATAAAAACCTTCCTTGTGTGACCTTCCACCTCATGCACGCTTAAGCAAATTATCTCTAATAAACAAGTATTATAAAGACCCGAGGAAAACGTCAACCTATAAATTACTGATTTTCATTCTCTCTCTCTCTCCCCTCTTGGAAGGGAATTAGGCACCTGCATCTATTTTATGTACCCCGTGACCAAGCGTTCAGATCCCTCAAAGTCACTTCCAACATAGCAGAGGTCCCTCCTTATTGAATGGGACACAACAGCACCACAGAGTCCTATCTCTCCATAAACAACCGGTGAAAATGAGAAGACAACCACCACCTTCTAAGGTGCAAGAGGGAAAAAATAAACCTCGTCTAGGACTCCAGAAACACGGACGCTTGTCTCAGATCGGACCTTCCCCATCTGTGTGACCTTGGGTCAAGTCGCTTCACATCTATGTTGCAAATCAAACCCAAATAAACATAAGTTCACAGAATGCTTAGCTTCATTTGGTTAAGTTCCATGACACTTGCTGAGATATTAGCAAATTTAATCCCCATGACGGACCTTAGTACGTTTCTCACAGGTTTCTTTCACGGTTTAAATGAGATTATGAATTTTTGGTGTTTCTCACGTGTGTCCTCAGCAGCCCAGTGCCCCCCTTTCTCTTAAATACAAGACTCTCAGGGGTAGTGGCAGATTTAGTACTGATCCTTCTCCCCACTGCTTCTACCTCTCCGGGATACGATACTTGCACACTTTCCTGAAAAGGTCCTGCACAACGAATGGGAAATAGGCAGGTGTAGTGGTTCACGCCTGCAATCCTAGCACTCTGGGAGGCCGAGGTAGGTGGATCGCCTGAGCTCAGGAGTTCAAGACCTGCCTGAGCAAGAGCAATGCCCTATCTCTACTAAAACTAGAAAAACTAGCCAGCTGTAGTGGCAGGTGCCAGTAGTCACAGCTACTAAGGAAGCTAAGGAATGAGGATCACTTGACCCCAAGAGTTTGAGATTGCTGTGAGTTATGATGACGCCACTCTACCCAGGGCGACAGAATGAGACTCTGTCAAAAAAAAGGGGGGGGGGGAATATAATATTCAAACTTCTGTGGCCCTCTATGAAATTACTTTTGCAGGGAAGTACTTCAAGATAAATTAAATTAAAAGTTTCTATTATTCCAAAGGAAGAAACCAAAGGGGAAAAATATTAAATTATGGTTAAAAACTGAAAATCAACCTAATTATTTTGGTAATAATATCCTACCTTCCAAGCAGAATATTATATGTGCACACTCCATATCTTGGGAAAGCGAAAGTTACTTAAAGAAAGGCTAGGAATTTGGGGGAGACTAAATAGGTAGCATTTTTAATATCTAAAAGAGGAGTGGGCAAACTATAGCCCAAGGGCCAAATCCTGCCCACTGCTTGTTTTTATAAATAAAATTGTATTGGAAAATAGCCAGGCCTGTTCATTTCTATGCTACCTATGATCGTATTGCACCGTAATGGTGCTATCATTTGAATGTGTGTCTCCCCAAAATTCACATGTTGAAAACTGATTCTGTCAATATTTTTCAACCTTTTTTGAATCTCATGGCACAGCTGAACCTATAGTTCAACTTCCACAGCACACTGAAACGATGTTGATCAAAAAACAAGAGTAAAAGAAGGAAGATAGGGACTTCCAACTTGGGTCTTCCTCTTTGCCAGAAGCCCTGGTGCATTTTTTACTGCTTCTACATTCCTTTCTGTCTAATAAAATCCTATCTTAACCACTGGGGGGGGGGGGCGGGGAAGATAGTTACTGTGCTTTGAACTTCTTTTGAAAATAGGGCAGCACCTGTGGCTCAAAGGAGTAGGGCGCTGGCCCCATATACCAGAGGTGGCAGGTTTAAACCCAGCCCTGGCCAAAAACTGCAAAAAAAAAAAAAAAAGAAAAGAAATAAAAGAAAAGAATTTAATTAATGGTCTTTAAAAATTTGGGGGGGGGCATACCTCAGGTCCTGTCATGGCGTACCGGCTGAAAGTCACTGCTCTGTGTGACGACAATTGGAAGTGGGGCCTTTGGGAGGTGATGGACGTGACGGCCGAGCTCTCACGAATGGAGTCAGAGCCTTCGTGACTGAATCCCCTTCCGCCCAGTGAAGACACAGTGAGAACCAGGAAACTGACCCCTAGACACTGAATCTACCAGTACCTTGATCTTGGACTTCCCAGCCTCCAGAACTGTGAGAAATAAATTTCTGTTATTTATAAGCTACTTGGTTTAAGATATCATCTTATATCGGCCTTAAAGGACTAGGGCGATTGGCAGAGTTGAATATTTCTATTTCTATATTTCTAACACAGGCCCCGTGGCCCACAAAGTCGACAGATATTCACTACCTGTCCCTTTACAGAAAACGTTTGCTGATCCCTGTTCTAAGACAACAATTAAGACCGAGATGTCTCAGGATGACCCAGACCTCAGTGGACAGGGGGACCCACCACCTAAACAGGCTTTGAGGAACCTTGGTTCCATCCAAGGGGGTCTTCAGCTGCTCTCTCCTCCTCTCCCTCACCTTCCCCCTCTTTCAAATACAAGCACTGGTGAATTGATTAGAGGTGACAGAATTACTGAAAGCTGGAAGGAGAGGGATTTGAGGGAGAGGTAATGACCCCGAAAAAGCTTTGCTGGGTTGCTTTTATGAGCCTGAAGCCGCTCCGAGGAGCCTGACCTTACGAGGTGAGCGGAAGTGTGTAAAAGGCTTGCCTTTTGGATAAATGCATATCAAAACCTGGCCACGGAGAGAGAGTGGAGAAAAGGGAAATAAATGACAAGGATGGTACTTTAACAGGGAAAATTTCCTCGGAAGGGAAGCGAGCAATGAGGCCAGGCGCGGAATAAATGGTGTAGAAATGACAGTCGCTTCTCAGTCAGCCACGACGGCACTCGCGGCTGATAAGATCCAGCCTGTGTCAGTTGCCACGTCCCTCTTTTCACACTTCAATGTGAACTTTACAGCAAAAGGGGGACAGGAGGCAGCGAAGGGGAAAACAGTGGCTCGGAAGGACTTGGGCACTGAGTGTGAAGCCATTTCAATTTTATATTCGAGAGGACTTTGTAGGTGATCCCATGAATGCAATTATGCCCACCTAATAAAAGCAACATATGCTAAGACAATTAAAAGATTTTATTATACATCTATTCATTGTATTCCATTTTCAGCAGGAAGAGCGGAAAGCAATCACAAGGAAAGGGTGCATTGAACAGGGAGGGGAGCCCACGCCCGCCTGCACCGAGCCAGTGGGGAAATGAATGGTTGATAATATATTTTTACCATCAAGATGAATGACTAGATTACTCTTTACCAGGGGCCTTTTCACCTTGCAAAATGCCAAGTGCTCTGGTTTCACATGACTCTGTATTATGAGAAAATACAGCTGAAGGTATCACTGTGCCTCCTTAAAGCCCTCGGTGCTTCGTATTTAGTCGTAAAATTAAGATGTCTGAGCAATGCCAGAAAGAAAAAATAGAAATGTCCCTTGATTCCAAGTTGAATCACATGCATGATGGCAAATGGGAATCAAGCTAGCATCCGCCTAGCCATTCATGCCATATGTCTTTATTGGGGACCTAAGTTTCCATCAGAGACTGGAGATTCTAAACAGTCTGTGCTCACAACCAGCTCCATCTGCTCTTCTTCCTAGACAAAGGGCTAGATTACATTTGCCAGCCTACCTTGCAGTTAGAGAAAGCCACGTTGACCCATTCTTACCAATGGCATGTGGTTAAGGCTGGTAAGAGTTGCCATCCAACTGGATGGAGATATTGATAAAAAAGAACCACATGTGGCTGAAGCCTTGAATCACTTTGTGGAATATGGTTTCCACTGGCCAGGAATATCCGCTTATGTTTCGTTTTCATATAGAAAATACAGTTCTTGGAATTTGAGCTGTGATACGTCTTGGGAGCTGTTCATTATTGCAGTCCAGCCGACCCTGACTCAGGTGTGCAAACGATTCAGGTAAGGGTCATGCCAAGACTGGCAGGTGCTCTCAGGTACACTTTGAGCTAGGGGGGCACAAGAGGAGAATCTATAACTATACCAGAAGAAGTACGTCTTCAGCTAAAAGTCAAGGGCCTAAGCATAAGGAATTTGATAGGCTATAGTCGAGGCAGGAACAGAAGTCAGGCAGAGGTTACAGCATGACGAAAAGCTCAGAGGTGTGAAAGGATGTGGCCTGGTAGTGGAATCGTGAGTAATTAGGGGAGCGGGAAGCATGTTGTGTGGGTGGAAACGGTGAGATGAAAGGGCACAGGGGCACCAAACGGTGCGGGAGCTCCCGTGGGAAGGGTCGCTCACATGAATAACTCTGTGCAAAAGACCTTTCTCATTAAATACTGGTGCCAGGACACAGGGCGGCACGCAGGCCTGCCTCTCATGCCAACGTCCTTGATCACAATTAGAACATGACCTCAATGGGCGAGGGCCACAACTGGAAGGTCGGGAGACCTGCGAACGGGGGTTTCCACTCCCTGAGATGCTTTTTACCCAGAAATGAAGATCAAAACCAAGGGCAAGAGAGCAATCACTATAGTCGTGTCCTTGGAGCTGATCACCCGTGCAGGTTGTCACGTGATTCACCCTGAAGGGTGTCAGGCTGAGCAGAACCACAGCTCTGGGGCTCACCTGGCAGCCACTTGGAAACACAAAGCCCACCTAAAATACATTTAAAACCCCCACTAAAATCTTGGACATCTTACAGTAAGTGAAAATGTCAGTCTTTAGGCATCAGAGGAACTGGATCTTGTTTTCTCCACAGAGTTGGATTTCAAACTGAATTACAACCTGGAATCCCCGAGAAGCCCCTTACCAATTTTCAAATGTGTTCCTTTTATTCAAGCAACCAGAGTAGGCAAGTTCAAAATCAGAGCTGTGAAGGCAGAGTTGACCGACCTTTATAGGGTTGTAGAGTCGGACCCTGCAGGTTGCCCTGAATCCCACACACAGAGTGAAGTGCACAGGTGACGTGCAGGTGTCGGCAGAGACTGGTGGGATGTACAGAAGGAGGTTAGAATTTAACTAGAAATATATGCTGAGAACGCACGCGTGTTGGCGAGAGGCAGATCCAGGAAGGAATACCCACTCTTCGCGGTTACTGCCAGCATTAAGCGGGGGATACGTTTTGCAAAATGAGAAGCATTTAGGCAAAACCAAATACCATCCGAGAAAAGGCTCAATAAATGAAAGCCACTTTATTCATCCTGCCGTTTGTGGGCTTCTCCATCAGCAGTCATTCTTCTACGAAAGTTAGCAAACACTAGCTTCCAGGATTAAGCAAGAGTAATGTTCCCTCAAAGTCTTAAAGAACATTTAGAATTTATAAATATCCTCATTTATAAGTGAAATATGTTTATAATAATGTATTTTCTCCAATTTTAATATCAGGTGTATCCAGACTAAGTAGAATGATTTTGAAGTATTTCTTCTTATTCTATTGTCTATAAGATTTGGCATGATCTATATTTTGAAATTATCTTTTACTTCTATTTATAAGTATTAGCTGTCTATCTTTTGAGACTTTGGGGAAAAAAAGAAGTTAACTGATGACTCCATACTGAGCCTCAGAGTCAAAGCATTCTATCTTATAATAGACATACTCTTATCTGACGATGTGAATGTTACTTTCTTTGCATTATTATTATTATTATTGCTTAATATTTTGATGCAGAAATCATCTGATTTCTTTTCTGAATGTATTTATCTTTGTTCATTCTTTATGAGGTTTTTGTTTCTAGGCCTTATCTTAAACATTGTTATTGTTATTATATTTTAAGCCTTTTTAATTCTGTGAAAGCAGAAAGTGGAAACCTAATAAACACATGTATATGTAAAAAATAAAAAAAAAAATGAAGCATGGAGAATCCTCAAAGAACTCAAATACACCTTCCATTTGCTTCCACTATCCCATTACTAATTATCCACCCAGAAGACAAAAAATTGTTTTATCATAAGGATATTTGCACTAGACTGTTTATCATGGCTCAGTTCATAGTCACCAAGGTGTGGAATCAACCCAAGTGCCCATCAACCCATGAATGGATTAATAAACTCTATGTGTGTGTATACCATGGAATACTATTCAGCAATAAAATGATGGCGACTTTACATGTTTTGTATTATCCTGGATAAAGTTGGAGAACATTATTTTTAGCAAAGCATCACAAGATGGGGAAAAAAAAAGGAACACACCCAAGCTTCATTTCACCTTGGCTGAAAGAGGAAATTCACTGGACACGGGTATGCGCTTAATGTTGAGGACTTGCCGTGGTCTGCCTGGCCAAGGCATTAATCATTGCATTTGGGGAAAAAGACAATTTTTCAATAGCCACTTGACAGGTAAAGGAACAGAAAAGAGTACACAGCAGTGGGCAGCGCCTGTGGCTCAAGGAGCAGGGCGCCAGCCCCATATACAGGGGTGGCAGGTTCAAGCCCGGCCCCAGCCAAAACTGCAAAAAAGAAAAAAAAAGAAAGAAAAAAAAGAGTACACAGTGGTGACAACTAAGAGGCATTTCCTACTGAGCGCTGAGCAGAGGAACGAGTGCCCCTTTTAGGAACCACCCCACCTGTCCCAGCATCACCACGTCAGAACCTTTTCCTCTCTACAAAGTCCTGGGAACTGAGCTCTCTCACAAGACCAAGGTCCAACAAACACGACGGCTGCTTACGATCGGATCTCTTGGTATCCTACCAGCTTAAAAACTGCCACAAGATTTTACCTAGGAGGCCGTTTAAATCTCAGAGGTTTGCAAATTCTAACGGCAATGTAATACAGTCAACCCTTGAAAAAGTGAGAGAGGTACTTGGATAACACATCACCTCTGTCCCTGCCCCCCTTCTTCTGTCCTGCCATACCGTTCTAGTCAGAGAAGCTCTGCTATTTTGAACCCCCCTTTGTCATGAAACCCTCTATCCTTAAGTATTTTTTCTACCTGTCATTGTATTTTAGTGGCTACCTAATATTCCATTAAGTGGACCCTCTGTGATTTATGCAATCATTCCCCTGCTGTGGAGCCTTCAAGTTGATTCTAAGATTTCCCTGGGTGGTTTTTTTATTTCTTTAAATTTTTCAAGAGGAGGGCTTTATTTGGTAATAAGTACCTTTTTCCCCCAATGGCTTTGTGGGTGTCATGAGCACCAAACTCTTTTTGTGTCATTGAAGACTCAGCCGGGCAAGAGGCTTATGAGGCCTCCAGGGCCACCCTTCAGCTGTTGCGGACCGCACTGAGCTTCTGGTCCCCTCTCCACCTGTTCACTCTCTTGGGTCAGGCATGAGGATGGGTGAAGACACCTCTCTGAGCCATCCTAATGAGCGAACACCTGGCCCCCAAAACGTACCAAGCTGTTTTACGGAAATGTGCCATTCCCATGTGCCTCAGGAGGACAAGAGGAACAGATGATACGAACCAATAGGGTTCCTTCTGCAGCGGCACCAGAGGCCTGGGCACACACGTGTTTCAAACGTGATTAATGATAATTTTTGTGCTGGGGAATATTGTTCTGAGGAGAATCCTGGATGACTTTCCCATGCAATGAGATGGATTTACAAAGGCATTTAAGTTCAAATTTTGTATTTCCCTGGTATTTATACACACACGCACACATAGGAAAAATCCCATCTTTTACAGTCTGTCTTTGCCATTGGCAGTGAGGTTGCCTGAATCTGGAGGAGGGGAAAAAACCCACCCTGGGAGGATTTACAGATTGCTTCTCAGAGTAAACATCCTGAACCCAGACCATACGGTAATTCAGTGAGGAGCAGATATTTCTAGAAGGCCTCTCTCAGCCAGACGCTCAGGGATTACAGGTGCCAAAGTGGGTGGATACTGTGCTCATAGTAATAAGGGCATCAACTGTTAAAGGCCTTTAACGGCACTGGTGCCCAGAGCAGCGATACAGGGCTTTCAAGTACACTATATTTTACTGGCTATAAAATGCTTCTGTGTATAAACGTGTGCACCCATGTTTTTTGCCCAAACCTTCACGGGGGAAAAAAAAATCTTTCATTTAATTTTTCTAATTCAAATTTTTACTTGGTTATAGTTAGGTACTTGTTTTTTGTATCACAGAGAAATTTTAACATTCTTTTAAACATAGGATGGTACGAGAGAGAGATATGCTTTTAAGGCATAAGCATAAATAAAAGCATTAAAAACATGTATATAGACGCAGAATCAGTGCTACCCATGTGTAATGCGCATACTTATTTGGGGCAAGAAAACGGCACGTTATACACAGCAAAGTACGGTAACTTGGATGCAGGTTAAAGAGGGCTGCGTATTGTAAAATCACGTATCTTTGACCATCTCTGAAGTTCGCGCTTTCTGCACTACAGCAGCTGCATCTGTTAGGCGCCTCCTGCGTGCCAAGTACCATGCGATTCTCTAGGATACACAAACAGCTCCTGCTCCCTAAAGGCCCAATGTCAAGTGGGGAAATAGCAAAATAAGAACAACAATAGGGCAACAGAGAAGTTCAAGAGGGTACAACTAACTGCCAGGAAGCCACACGGAGGCAGCGCCTGGCCTCCACCTGCTGTGCGGTGACAGAGCCCCGTCACGTGCTCTCGAGGGGAGGGGACACGCTCGCCCTCCCTCCACAGCCTTCTGCACGAGCTCCGTGTTCCCGAGAGCCGGGATGACCCGCCTGACTCATGGCAAACCGCCAGCTGCATTTGAAACCCAAGCTTGTGTGTGTATCAAAATGCAGGAAGCCATCTGAAAAGGACGTGCTCATTAGCTTCCTGGGATTCCAGGGTTTAAAAGCTTCTCTGATCGAATTTGTTTCAGTAATTTTTTTTTTTTCGTTTTAAGGATTCCAAAGATTGGTTCTGCTGTCAGGACTTCGGAAAACAAACAACAAAAAAGGAGATAACAAACTTACTGGCTTCTATAGCAAAGTGCTCTCAGTGGAAATGCTGAGAGAACATATGCGGATGGGTTGATAAAAGGCAATATGGCATTTAAAGGCCACCAAGCAGCGGGAAGAGCCAGCCTCCCCCGGGTGACTTGATCCAGTCCTCAGCAGCTCCTGAACTGGGCACTGTCAAATCAGCACCCATGGTCAGAGGGCCTGAGGGGTATTATCTTTTATTTAGGTAAAGGATAAGGAAAAACACAAACAAAAACCAAAAAAGAAAAACAGCAAAAAAAAAAAAAAAATTAAAATTCTGGATAGGAAAACGATGTGAAACATCGCATTAAAATCTTTCTTCTAAACCACCAACCACTGTTTTCATTAAGAAGAGTGAGGGCTGATAATGAAAAGGGTATATGGTAATTATATTTGTTCAGCGTGGGGGAATAAATAATAATAGCGATACAATTAAGAAATAATATAATCATATTATTAGAAATGTCCTATCATTGAAAGCCATTGCTGAAATATTTCCTTTTGGAGTTAAACCCTCCCTCTGGGCAGCCCCTGAACTTTGTCTGTTTTTTTCCCGGGTGCATGCACCTGGTGTTATAATTATCTGCCTTTATCTGTGTCTTACAGGTTAGTCTGTGACTTCGAGGCACCTGCTGTATGCCTCCAGCTCACCCTCACGTGCCTAGCACCCAGTCAGCAAATAATCACAAGTGAATTGGTGAACATATTCGATTTCCTCTTAAAGTCTAGTTCCTTAGGCTGGCTAATCCTCTGCTCTATTCTTGGAAACATTTCCCAACATCTCACATTTTTCTTAAATTAGGGAGTGTGTGTAGAGGATATTTAAGTAAGTTAATGGATTAAAGACTTGTGGGCAAAGCAGTAATAATCACCAATCCACAGAAATCTGCAATGAAGGATCATAAGCTCTCACCCCTCAACCTGGAAAGGCCTCATCTCCTGCTTACATTTCTTTAAAAAAGGATGACCTTGCAAATTACAACCTTATACATTTAACTTCTAAATTTGGAAAGATCCTGAAAGAGAGAGAGAAAAAAGATCATGAAATGAGCTTGCAAAATTTTAAAGAGGGCATTTACTATAAAAGAAGAAGTAACTCTTGACAGTGAAAAGCAAGTTCTGTTTTGTGGTTTTTGTTATTTCTTTTTTTAAGTCAAAAATTTTTATCTTCTACATACAATGGAATCAAGTAACCATTTGCTCCAAGGGAAGTGATATATGATCAGATTTAATTTTCTTAATCTGACATTATTTTGAGCACAAATCAAACTCGTTGACTTGCTAGAGTGGTGCCAGGTTTATTCAAAGACTAAAATTAAGTGGTTGTATCCGTTTGATTATAAGATGCTCCTTTTAAGAAAATGTATCAGGAGGTAGGGGGACACAGTGCTTTTGCAGGCAGACCTGGGTCAAATTCTATCTTTTGACACGGTAGCTGTGGGACCTTGGGCAAATCCTGATCCCCTAGTTCCTTAGTGACACACTGGAGCTGATGACAGTGCCATCAGGATTGTGGAAGGATTAAATGAGATGATGTTTGCCAAGAGAATTGTGCAAAAGGAAAAGCAGGTATTCAATATCTCCTCTCGGAAAACATGGTTAGATTGGGTTATTAAAGGACACTATAGCAATTTTTCGAGAGATGGTAAAAAATATAGGAGACCCCAACTTGTGTATGCTGATCTGGGCACATCACAACATCTCCTTTTAGACGGGTAGTGGAGGCGTCCTGAAGATTGCAATGCCCTGCGTTGGCATGGGGTGGGGGGTACCAAAGGCAGGTCACAGAGCCAGTTCTGCTGAGCCACTGTGCACGGCCATCGACGTAGGGATTTTGTTCCCCCCATCTCTGTTACTGGGCCCACAAGGCCTGCTCTAAGAACCTCTCTAGAAGAAAACAATGTTTATTAGACCCATCTCACTGTTTGCAGTCAGGAAAAGAGAAATCCCCAGGTAAGTCCCTGGCAAGGCTGGGCTAAAGACCGGTGATCCGGGTCCTTCCAAGCATCCTGCCCACCCCCTTATCTGGTGGTTCCACTCTAACTGAAATGTCTCGTGGACAACTTGCTCTGTAGTGGCTGGTTAGGGCTTGTGCAATCCTTTCTGTCTTTAGATCTGCATGAAGCAGGAAGGACATGCTCAAAATTCCTCTTCCCCATCCCTGACTCTGGGTGGTGGGGCCTTCCCTGCCTTCGAAAGGATGACCAGGAAGTGGCGAGTGGAAATGCACAGGCGGGTTGCTGGCTCAGCTTGTAAGGCTTCCAAGAATGGTGGCCTCCAGCCCCTCTGCAGCTGCGGGGAAGCACTGCCTGTCCACCAAGTTCCTCCAACGTGCAGATGGAGACATGAAATGTAACCATACACGCGGCTGCTGTGGTTGATACAGTCACAGCCTTTTGGAACGTGGGCCTGTGATCTAAGTCCTTTGTGTTTTCTGACACATAACAAGTCTCTGACATGGAACATGCTGGAAACATACCACTGCCTAGTGGTAGAAAAATTGGGAGCCAGTAGCCCCTGCTCCAAAATGGGAAACCTTGGCCATGTTACTTAATGTCTCCAATCTTGGTTTCCTCGTCTGCACCAGGCGACACAATCTACCCACTTTTCTACCTACAACGGAATCAAGTAATCATTTGCTCCAAGGGAAGTGAAACATGAGAGTTGGGAGGTGGAGAATTCAGGGGACTCATGTCCATAAAATAAGTAGCTCATGCTTCACCCATATAATTTATATGCAATATATTCTCCAAAATTTTCTCCCTACAGGGGTTGAAATATTTTTAAAGAAACTCTGGAATCAAGATTTTTACAGCCGACCAGTTTTCAGAACTGTACCATTTCTAGAAAAAAAGAAAACTTGTAAGCTTTTTAAAGCAGTGTTTTTCCGCCCCCCCCTTTTTTTTTTTTTTTTTTAAATCTCATGGACATTTAAGGGATGGTGATTAAAAAAAAAAGAGCGAAAGAATATACTTTCTGTGCTTTGAACGTCTTTTGAGAATAATTTAATTAATGATCTTTAAAGACATTCGCGGCACACCTAAGATCCTCCCGTGGCACACCCACTGAAAATCGCTGCTTTAAAGGGATTGCTCACGTACAGGGTTTTGTTTGTTTTGCTTTGTTTTGTTTAAGTTTTTCCTGAAGGTGAAGGAATCAGCGGCCACAGCTGATGGAGACACAGGAAGACCAGATTCTGGTCTCAGCTGCATGCAAACAAGCTCTGGGATGTCGGCCCAGCCTCGTGCCCTGGCTGGGACTCAGTTTCCTTATCCGGTGTACCTTCTCCCCTTCCCTCAGGGGCTCTGCAGGAGGCACGTGAGAGTGCAGAGGTGAAAGCGCCTGGAAGTTCCGGCCAGGCATAATCATCCCCCTTGCTACCTCCTGCCAGGTTTCCGGGCCACCTATCCTCCAAGCTTGGGTAATACTGTGCCAGAGCAGGGCGGGCGCAGGGGACAGAATAACAGGGTCTAGATGCCTGCTGGCTATTTCAGCTGCTCCCCAAACTTGAGTTAAGTCCCCGGGGGTTGATTATAGTTACCTGAGAAGATTCTCTTAACTCTTTCTGCAGAAAGGAACTTAATGAAAAGTCTACTGCCTTGCGGGACGTATGAAGTACAGGGATTTTTAGATAAAATGGTATTGCAGCCATTATAGAAAACAGATGGGCAGTTCCTCAGGAGGTGAAACCTTGATTTACCATCTGACCTGAGAATTCCAGGAGAAATGAAACCATACATACATGTTTGTTACATTGTTCCTAATAACCGAAGGTAGAAACAACCCAAATGTCCATCAATGGATGAACAGATAGACAAAATGTGGTATGTCCACGGGGTGGAATATTATTCAGCCATAAAGAGAATAAAGTATGGATATCCTCTATCATGTAATGAGACATGGAAGTATTATGCTACACACGAGAGGTCACGTATTATTTGATCTGTCTATGTGATGTACCCAGACTAGACATTGGAAGCAGAGAAGTTGGGAGAGTGGGCATAGGGGAGTGATTACTTAATGGGCATGGGGTATTTTTCTAGAGTGATGACAAAGTTTTGAAACTAGAAAGGGGTGGGGGTTCGCAACATCAAGGTGGTGGTTCACTAAATGCCACAGAATCGTACACTTTATTCGCCGGCTAATTGTATGCTATATAACTTTCACTCGATTTTAAGAAATGTTGGGGAAAAAAATACTAAAAAAATACTAAAAAAAAAAAAAAAAACCCAGAAAAAAGTTGAAGTCATTGTGGCCTAAATCTGAATCTTGTCTCTGCCCTATTTAACTTGTATAACTTTGGGTGAGTGACTTGGGCACTTGGGGTTTTAGTTTTACTGTCTTTAAGATGCAGGAATGATAACATGGGGGTGTCCATGAAGAATTCCAGAGGACACCAGCAGCTGGGACAAGACCAGGATGTGATGGGCACCACGATGCCCAGTCCCCACCTGCTGTTTCTTTACTAAATGTCTACCCGCTGCCACGCTCGGGGCCCACAGGGCCCTCCATGTCATTGAGTAAATGTTCTCCAAAGAAACTACAAATTACAGAAAAAGTTCTAAGAATAATACGACCATCACACTTAAACCCAGCACTCAGAAGTGGAATCATTAGCTTCTTGTCATATTTGCTCCACCACTTTTTCTTTTTTTAAGTAATACAACAAAACATTCCAGTTAATATCGAAATGTATTACGTCCTTTATACTCTGCTCAGTGTCCCTTTTGGCCAAATAAGCAAGTCCATTAAAGAATTAATACGTGAAGAAATGATTTCTGCATTCAACTGGTCTTGATTTGGGGACGACTAGGAGCCAGACACATCTAACAGGGTGTAGAGACCGCGTTTTAATGAATAATTTGAGCACGCCCTGGAGGTGGGAGTTCAGTGACGCTGAAGGCCAGCGCTCACCCTGTGCCTCGCTGAGCTCACTGCATTAAATAAAACTGGTGGCCTGCGTGGTAAATGTGAATTGCAGTGAAGCTGCACGATTCAGGAAACCAGTCCACCTGACCACTTCAAGCTACCCAGCAATTGTGCTGCGTGGACATTTTGAAAATGCGGGCTACTGCCCAGGTGGTGTGATTTTGAACTTCCACTGAAAAATAGAACTGTCTTGACACAAAGGGGGGAGGATTTATCTTTGGGATGGGGTGAAAGGAAAAAAAGAGAAAAAATCTGCAAATGAATAAGGATTTAAAACACAGCCTTTAGGGGAGAGATAATGCAATTCCATTCTCCTCCGGGGGCTCAGAAATTCAGGCCTGGAGAGGGTCTGCCTGCAAGCTCAGCCTGCTGGGGTGGGATTCGGGTGGCAAAGGTGGGGAGAGGACTCTGTGTTCTGTTTCCAGGAGCCTCTAAAGGAAGCTTCTTTGTCCTTTCACGCTTTCCTAAAAACAAGATGATTTTACAGCTGGCACCTTGAAAAATAAAAGTCAAGAGTAGACGATGGCTCTATCCCAACTTGTCTGAACAATAAATACCCTGGGAGGCAAAGCTGGCCTCCGTGCTGGGGACACAGGAGCTCACTGTACCTGAAATGCAGATAGTTATAAAAATGGCATTAATTTGCTTAGACCGAGAGATTTTCACAGGAGAGCAACTAGCAGAAAACATTATGAAAATGTCCGAGAGGGCTGGTAATTGAGTTGATTAGTCTGACCTTGGTTATGAAGGCGACGGAAGAGGGACGGGTGCTTAGACTGAGTTATAACCCTGTCCCCAGTTCGGCGCCCGAGTGAGGGAGGCAATTTGTTCAGGCTGAGTCGGAGTAGCCAAGCCCGCCTCTGATTAGCCGAGCTCGGCCTGCGCTTCTTACCCCGACGGAGTAAACAGGACAGGCCCGAATAGGAAATGATGGACGGGGCTCCTGTGCAGGACTCTGTGTAGATCCTGCTTCGGGCGGATGAGGCCGGGACAATGAGCCCCAAAGATGCCCTCACTCATTGCCTCCAAACTGCCAAAGAGGGACCCAGGTCCCACTGCTCCCCAGCCCAGATGAAACAAAGCAAAACAGCAACATAAACCAAGAATAAACATCCCGGGAAGGCCTGCGCTCAACTCACTCTGCCTCTGCGTTTCGTATTTTTTATGGACATTTACGAAGCAATATGTTACTGGCTGCGCTGGGAAATTTAGCTGTGTTCATCATAGGAAGGGATCCAGGTCTGGCTCTGAAGGCCATGCTCTTCCCACCATACCTATTCTCTCAATGACGCACACTCACGGACATGAAGTTCACCCTGGCAATGGCTGTGGATCAGGTGGGTCCGATGAGGCCCTCACGCTGAGCATGTGAAATGGCTAGCATTGCTCCTACTGCACAAAAGTCCACGTGCAAAGAGATCTATCCACCTTCTTTATCAAGTTCACCCTAGGAAGAGATCTTACGTAACCAGGGATGAGTGGTACCTCGGAAACAGTGATAGCGCCTACGGAGACCCTCAAATACAGGTTAGAAGTCTGTGCACAGGCTCCTGAACATTTTATATTTGCTGTTCATAACAAACTCGCACCAAACTTGAATCGAAGCAAGCTGGGTGAATAACAACAGAGAGATCCCCGCACACTTTGGGCATGGGTGTATGTGTGGTTTGTGTTAAGTACGCATTGTATTTCTATGTTTTACAAGCCTCCATGCTCAGGGCTGGGGCTACCTAAGTGACAAAGGGCCCAGAATGGCTGTCTCCTTGCCTCTGTCACTGGGTTTGCTGACCCTCCAGTGAAAAGGATCTGACCACCACAGGCGAGCGGAATAAATTATCGCTGACACTCCAATATTTAATTATGCAGCTGTCAGAGCGGCCCTTTCGAAATTCATTTTAATAAAGTGGGAACTTTCCCTTTCAAGGTTAGAGTGAGGGGAGTCACCTTTGGTGTCAGCTGGAGGTCCCCACCATGAGCTCTGCATTCTTGCTCAGGACGCCTGTCACTCGGCCTGATAGAAGGTCCTGATAACAGCCCGGATGCCTGGTGGCCTCCCCCATCCCTGCCTGAATGAACATCCTTCATTTAAACCCACAATAATGAGGACCTCAAAGTCAGAGAGGCGGGCACAAGGGCAGCCTGTGTGTGTGTGGGGGGGGGGGATGGCTTCTTATTATAAAATTCTCTCAATGTGAATGTGGCAGTCTCAAAGCAATCATGGCCATCTCCCTGTTTTAACTGGTTAACCAGAAATATTTAACATGGTGGAAGGGAAAAAAATGCAAACAAACAAATCCTGGGGTAAGTGGTGGTGGTGTGTTGGGGGTCGGGGCTGCGGAGGGAAGTCCAGACACCGAGACGCCTGGATTGCTGTAGCTCCTGAGCTGACGCGAGAGACGTCAAAGTGTTAATTTATGGTTTTCTATAAAATAAAAAACGGCATTAAAGTTTCCATACTCTGGTTTCTGGGCCCTAAAGTTGAGCAGAGGAAAAGCTTTTGTGTGGCAAACTGAATCTGTGAATGTGATGGGGCCTGTCTGAAGTCTGTGTTTGACTTACACTTCTCACTGTTTTCATGCAAACCATGTCTACACGCAACCTACCCAGGGGTGGACATGCACTGGGCTGGAGAAGGCTCTCCCCTTCTCTTTCCCCTCTGGTCTCTTCTCTCTTTCTCCTCTCTTTATTCTTCACTCCCACTTGTATTTTCCTCTCCCTTCTCCCCTCTCTCTTCTTTAACAACATGCTGAGTGTGTATGGATTGGTGATTGCGTGCTAGGCATTGTCCAAAGTTCCCAGCATGCTGCTCTCTTGCAGTGCTCAGAGCAGTTCTCTGAAGCTCATGAAGGACTGTTCCCAGCTTTACAAAAGAAGAAACTAAGGCGCAGACTCACTCAAGCCCGCCGCTGACCCCGTTTAACACCCCGTTTAGCACACAGATCTAGGCAGATTCCCATGCTTGGCTATGGAACCCACTCTGCTTTGTGTATTTATGTCCTTTTGCTCTGGTCTCGGCCTCACTAAGTCTTTTGCTCACTTTCTTTCCTCCCCCCTCCCTTCCTGCCTCTGCCCCCAGTTCTCCTTTGCAGGTATGTAAACACAACATCTCCACAGCTCCAAGAGAATGTGCCGCGCACCATCTCCTGCAAACAAATGTGAACTCCTATCAGCAAACGCTGGGTTTGGAAAGAGGCCTTGTCCTGTGTGAGCGTTCGGGCTCAGTGCCTGAAAGAATACTTGCATGGGATGCTGAAAGGCGCTTTCCCTAAAGTATAAGTAAGAACCGAATCCGCCTGTGAGCTCTTTTTCTGGGGGACAACACTCTCTTCCAGGAGAAGGGAAAGATGGCAGCTGGGATGAATTACAGGGAGTTGAAGCAGAAAGCAAGACCTTTGCTTTCCCTACGCTGCAGCTCTCTGGGGTTGCCGAAGTGTGGAAAGGACCACTAGACCCACGTGGAGCCTCTGTGCCCCAAACCTGCCTCAAGTTCAGCAGATTTGCAGGTTGGACTTTGTCTTAATTCTTGAGTCTCTTAACTGGAGGGCATGATGGCTGAGGACAGGTGCAAACTGCCCCTCCCTGGGCTAGCTCTTACTTGGCCCCTGCCACAGTCTAGGGTCTCATCCTTATTTCTCAAGGGCCAGTGGTAACGGAAGCCATCCAGCCTCTGTATGTGCGCCTCAGCAGGGCCCACTAGGGGATACCAGCAGGACTGGGACAGCTAAGAGTTCGTATCCTATTTACAGAATCCAGAAGAAGCCCCCAGACTTGAAGCAGGTAAGTAGGGATGAGGAAGAATATGACACCGCCTGTGTACCTTCCTCTGATCTGCTCAACATTAACCTTGAACTTGTCAGACAGGAAACTGTGCTTTGAGGAAGTAAATTCTTCTTCAGAGCCCTGGGATCTGTCAGGAAGGATGCTTCAGTGATGGTTTACTGAATGAATAGACACAGCAGCTTTCATCACCCCAAAGACAAATACAAAAATACCCCTCGGACCATGAAAACAATTGTGCAAAACCAGACACCTTTATTCACAGGTAGGAAAGGCCGGCAAAAGATCAGGGATGGTTTATGGATAAACCAGTGACCAGTTCAATAGCCACCAATGATTTAAAGCTGGGGAAAGGACAGGTGTAGCAAACAGGACCTGATTCTGGTCCTGGCCAGTGCCAACCTTTTGAGATACTTTGTACAGGTAGATTCCTGTCTCCTGACTTCTGTTGGTCTCTTTAAGGCCTGGGAGGTAAAATTAAGGCCTGGTGTTAGTTTCATAAAGAAAAAACTGCAAGATAGCCCAAGGCAGGTGGCAGGAGAAACATTTGCTAAACTGAAAACTCTAGGTATAACTTATTCAGAAACTTTTCCATTTCCATTCTTCTCTCCCCATCCCCACCAACTCCCACGCCTTCCTTAGCTGCTGTTCACTGGGTGTTTATTTTATGTGCCATGCTTAGGCTCTGGGCTTTCCTTTTAATCCTTCCGATGGGAGGGAAACACTGATCTTGCTCTTAGAGAGGAATAAACTGAGGCTTAGCAAGGTGAGTAACTAGTTAGAGGTCACTGAGCCAATACAAGGCAGAGGGAAGATTTGAAACCAGCTGTTTGGCTCCAGTGGCAGCGCTCTTAAATACCATGCCCTATTTTTACCCGCTATGTTGCTATTCCTCTTTCCCTTCTACCCTCTGAGTCCAGAATACCTTTGATCTAAAACATGGACAATATGTTTCATAAAGTCGGTGTTAAACAATATGCAGAAGTTTTTTGGGGGGAGATGTGGTCTCCTTTACCTGCAAATCACAGTGATGGGAACAGTGGCAGCAAGGGAGTGCCAGCGGCAGCCCACGTTACCGAGCAGACCGGGCGCTAAGGACTGTGCTAAGTCATATGTGTGCACGGGTACACAGGTTTGTACGTGTGTATACAGGCATGCGTGACTGGGTGTATATATGTATGCATACAGCAGGGGTTCTCAACCTTACTAATGCCGCGATGTAATTTTCACTGTTACAAAGGGTCGTGACCCACAGATTGAGAACCGCCAACATACAGGCATATGTACATATACAAAGTTCAGGTATATGTGTATATGTACACAGACACACAGTTTATTCCTGTAATCTGCACCATTACTATTCTTTCCTTCTCATCACCATATGAACTGAAGCTCAGCTAAATATCTTGCCAGGATCATAGGTGAAGTCATTGGTGAGCCAAGTTCGGGGTACGGATCTGCTGGACCCAAGGATCCTGCTCTTGAAAGGAAAAAATAAATAGGAGACCTCCTCATGCCCCTACGTCACCTAAGACATGAGATAACACTGTCAAGTTCTGTCCATCCTTTCAGTGAGTCCTTACTCAATCCTATGATTAGCTAGTCATTGGTCATATGATTCCTACTGTACAGATGATGGACAGAGTCAAGGGTCCAGCAGTTACGGACTTGTCTGGGTGTCAGCAGCTAACAGCAGGTGGAACTGGGGTTAGACCCAAGCCAGCCCTCCAGCCCCTCACGGTGCCATGTCTGTGCTACTCTGTGGAGATCACCTCCCTTCACTCGGGCCACCTTGCCTCTGCTTGGTGGCCCTGTGAACCAGGTACATCCATGCAACCAAATGCTTCTGCTGAAGTTTTCACGACTGGCAGCTCCCGTTTTGAACAAACAGCCTGGTGTCCCTATGGACAGCCTTGGTTTCGTGTAGCACCCGCTCCTGTACCTCCCCACCCAGTGAGTTTAAACAATATGCGGGATGCCAGTTGGCTGATGGCAAATGGGAATAGACTCACAGGTCACCTGGTAGCAGCCACTTGTCAGGGATTTTGCAGTCAGAAATAATTACAGGTCCAAGTCGCACCCCAAATCCCAAAGCTCCCCCAGTCTACTTCCCAATGTCCTGAGTGGGGAGGGCTGCGGGTCACGCCACCCCCTCCAGGAGAAGACCCACTTCCAAGAGCAAGCGTGGCATACACATGCCTCGAGATAACAAAGTTAAAAGCCTCCTTCTAGGAGGCTGGAGTGGAGAAATAAATCCTGACTCAACTAGAAGGCTTAAAAAGTCACCTAGCATGAGGAGAATTTGCACTCCACAAATTTTTCTCGACTGAGTAAATCTGAAGAAATAAAACTAGATTGAGCATGCGTTTAATAGTGGCTGCTATCTTTTGCTCTACTCTGCTCAGTGGCTTGTTAAATATGAAAAGATTTGCCCTGCAAGGAGACACGGGGAGAAGCTATCTCTGGGGTACTCACCAGCTACCCAGCACCTCCTCTTTGTGACCCAAGCAAGAAACAGAGCCTCTTTTTGTTTTTTTTTTTTTAATCCCAGGACCCGAGTGCCCTGGTCTTGTGTACAAGTCTCAAATACAATCACTGGTGTAACAACTTTCTCTTGGTAGAAGGTGCGATATAAAAAACTCATTCGAGATGCCAGGAGCTTCCTTGTCTGACCCTGGCTGCCTGAGAGGCAAATTGCATTAGAAAATGACATGCCATTCATCTTACCAGTACTTGCAGGAACATTTAGCTAATTAAATGATTAATAAATTTAACACTGCTTTATAATTTCATTTAGCTGTGTTGGAAATCGCACGGTGAGCTGCGTATGCACCAAATGAGATTAGGTGGGAGTGAGGGTTTCGGAGGCTGCCCTGGTAATTGAGATTAGTCTATTACTACAGTGACCTTTTTAACTTTTATATTCTCTTGTTAAAGCGAAATAAAATTTTATTCACTTTTAAGGAATATTTACTTAGAGAAATTTACGTGAAATTAAAGAAACACCAAGCTCAGAAGCCTACCGGGGCTGGAATCCCTGCACTATTTCTTTTGTAATTCTCAGAGCCTCCTTAGGAAATTATTCTTCAGTTGGCTGGAGGCAGGGTGAAGAATGATATGTTTTTAGACCGTTCTGTTAATTCTTTTATGCAATAAATGCCGAGGTCCTGGTGTATCCTGGGCTCTGCCATAGGACCTAGGACAACAGCAGTGAACATGACCCAGGTTCCTGAGAAAACATTAATGAGAAGCAAATAAACAAACAACGAAATAAATGAGAGTGATGAGCCACAGTGGGAGGATTGGAAACAGTGTCTTCTTTAGACTGAGGTGTTAAGAACCATCTCTCTTTAAAGAAAACAACTAAACTGAGATCTGAATTGCATAAAACAGTCAGGTGTGCAGGGCTCAGAGGGAAAGGAAGAGCAAGGGGGAACAGAGGAGGGTAAGGGCTCAGCTGCTGAGGAGGGAACAGAAGCACTTGGAGGGCTCCTGGAAGAGAAAGGGCAGGCGGTTGTGACCTGGTGAGTCGGAGGAAGTTTGAGGTGCTGCAGCAAAGTAGGAAGTGGTCAGACTAAGTAAGGTGAGCAAGGAATGTGGGTGGGCAGGAATAGTGGGGTGATTGTCCTGCTTTGTACCTTTGTACCTTTAATGCAGGACAATCACCCCATCGGCCAGGTGATTCCATCTAAACGAAGCCATCCTGGGGCCACAGGTTAAGAATGGGACCTCATCTCCTGTCTCCTCGTGCTTTTGCCAACTCAGAACTGTAACTGCTGGTCTCGCTTGTCCAGCCTTTCCTCGAAATGTGGTACTGGGCTGTCTCTGGTATCGTGAAAATGTTTCTGATTAACCCCTTAATCAGAGTTCTCACCCACATTTCCTTCTCCCCATAGGTAAAATCCACAAGTATATCTTTTTAAACTTCAGAGGTATCAAATCCTCTCCTTGGGATACCTGGCTTCTTCTGCATTTCGATGTTCCGACCAGTGAGTAAGTCAATTCTTAGAGATAGTAAACAATTCATTTGTGAGCTCACTTTTCAAATTTGAACCCACTATACCTCCTTCCTTCCACCTCCTTTCAGGATATCTCACACCCAAAGCCACAATACACCTGCCCTAATGCCCCCAGAGCTAGGTGCCAAAAATAGGGACAGCTCCTCTTCCCAGAGCCTCCTAAAATTATTCCAAAGAGCAAATCCTAGCCCTCCAGCCCCCGCCCCACATGCAGCCCAGCCCTCTTCTCTTGCAACTGTCACAAACCATCTAATGGCAATCATCTCCTGCTCTGTTGATCTAGATATACCTAAATAATAATAAAACCTATAGTTTAAAACATCCCCTGGCTGGGCATGGTGACTCATGCCTGTAATCCTAGCACTCTGGGAGGCCCAGGTGGGTGGATTATTTGAGCTCAGGAGTTCAGAGATCAGCCTGAGCAAGAGCAAGACTCTGTCTCTACTAAAAATAGAAAAATTAGCTGGGTGCGGTGGCAGGTGCCTACAGTTCCAGTCATCTGGGAGACTGAGGCAAGTGGATCACTTGACCCCAGGAGTTTAAGGTTGCTGTGAGCTATGACGCCACTGCACTCTAGCCTGAGCAACAGGGTAAGACTGTATCTCAAAAAATTCTTTACATATTTCCTTATTTCCAGTTTCACTGCACATTACATAATAGTAACATCCACTTACTGAGGTCCTACTATGTGCCAGATATTTTAGAAACACATTTACATATTCTTGTTTAATCCTCTCTGCAAAAGTGGATTCTTATTTTTTTTAATTTTATGTATTTATCGCCATTTTACAAATGAGGAAACTGACGTGGAGTTTACGAGACTTGCTGAGGGCTCCCTGGTTCTAAGTGTGAAGGCTGGGAGTCAAACCCAGAACAGAGATGGTGGTAGTTCATCTAAAATCAGAAAAAGATTGGTGCTCTTGCTACTGAAATGAACTAAAAGTCCCTTCTCGGCAGACTCTTGAATAATCTTGTTTTGTCATTTCAGCCCATCCAGCCAAATTGGTTTGGAATTTGTAGTCACCATTTCTTGCTCAATTCTACTTTTTTTCTTCTCCTTGCTTTGGCTGGCGTCTCGCCCAGGTGTATTTATCCAGAGCCCCTCTGCTTTCCCTAACACCTTCTCTCAAGGGAATGTAAAGTCAGGGCCGTGCTGGCAGGTTCCCTCTGCCATTTTTCCAGAGGGAGGGCTGATTCTTCCCAGTATCTGGGACACATCAAAGAACTTCACTCTTCTCATGATAATTTACATTTTGTAAATCCACATATTCAACCTCAAAAGTTTTACTGTTACTTGTTTTATTTTTTCCCTCCCGCCCATAGAGAAGATGAAATAAAAAGTCTTCTTTTCCAGCAAGTGTTTAAACTACAATCGTTTCAACTTCAGGTAATTACACATACATCCCTTGGATATTCTTAAGACTTTGAACACCGTTCCCCTACTCTCCCTCTTAAATTTGAAATCCTGTGATACCTGCTGTAAACCCTAAAATTTGTGAGCAATTACCTTTGTAAGCAGTGTTTCTGGAAAAATAACAGCTGTGTGTGATTCACACTTTTTTGAAACTTGTTAATTGTCTGGTTGTTAACTCCAACTACTAATCTTCTGATGCTGAAGAATTTGTAATTTTCCTTCCATTACCTTCTACTGGGTGTGCAAAATTTGAACCCACCTGTGTAATTAAAATATTTTCTGCTTTACAAAAATTCTGATTGTTAGGCTTATAGACAATCACATGAGCACCTGTTAGTAGCAACAGAAAAGTGATGAAAAGCAAGAATGTGCAAATTCCGGTTGCTGCAGAGGTGGTAACCTGCCTGATTTTCTAGAAATTGCATACTCAATATTTTACTATTTTCATGGTGATGTGATTATGTAAGTTACAAGGGCTTAGGGGCTTTTATGTATTCCCTTCATCTCTGTTAAATGTTTGCAAAACAACAGAAAGACTTGTGCCTGCACTTTTTTAAGCTGGAATTTTTCCTCCCACTCCCACCCCCTGCACCTGGTCTTCCTTTTCTGCCTCTTGTGTGTATTAACTATATGAACCTGTTACCACCATGCTCAGTGGCACTGGTATAAGACAAGAAAAAGAAATTCTGGCTTTCTGTATAATCCTTTCCATTCAAAATGTGGACCATGGTACAGGTGAAACTTACTAAATGCAGGAAAAAAATGTTTTAACACAATAACCAAGCAAATGCCACAAAGGCTATGTTAACCAGTTTGATGAAAATATTTCAGATTGTATGTGAAACCAGCACATTGTACCCCATGATTGCATTAATGCACACAGCTATGATTTAAAAATAAAAAAAAATTGGAAAAAAAATGACATGCACAAAAATATATATATAAATGGCCCATGGACCATGTGCTTCACATCCTTTGGGAGCTGGTGAGGAATGCAGAATTCCTGCCCCTCCCAGACATCCTCTGTCCAAATGTGCACTTTTAAGAAAAATTCCAAGTCTTGGGCAGTGCCTGTGGCTCAGTAAATAGGGCTCTGGCCCCATATACCAAGGGTGGTGGGTTCGACCCCAACCCCAGCCAAACTGCAACAACCAAAAAAAAAAAAAAAAAAAAAAAAGAAAAGAAACAGAAAAATTCCAAGCGATTCATGTACACAGTATAGTTTAGCAAGCACTGTTCCAGATCCAGGGTCAGGGATCTGGGGCAAACTGGCCATATCCCACCAGCTGCCTGAGTTTTTCTTTTTATAGCCCACAATTAAGAATGATTTCTGCATTTTTAAATGATTATATTTTAAATGGCCTTGTGAACACCTACACAACAGTCTCCATTTTGTCTCTTGGACTTCAAAGTTTATTAATATTTGCTGTCTGGCTTTTTAAGAAAAAGTTTACCAACCTCTGCTATAGAATCTAGCTGAATCTGGAACCTGAAGTCTGGATGAAAGGCACAGATGAAAGCTGTCTTTTGGAATTAGCAATGACACTGGTTCCACTGAAAATATTAGCTACAGAAATGACTTCTTTCTTTCTTTCTTTCTTTTTTCTTTTTGAACAGAAAACAACACATATTCAATAGGAAAATTAGTACTGAAAGCCTAAATCCTGGATCAAGCTTATATAACCTACAAGTATGATATAAATTTCATAGCTGACGTTCGCAGATTAGACAGGAACTAGACAACAGCTGCCTTTAGACCGAGAAGAACCCAGAAAACATAAAAATGAGTCCAACTGGATTTATCTAAGAACACGATGAAAACTGTCTCAAATGGAAAAAAAAGACTCATAGCCTAGATGCCCATGGCTACGCAGATGAGATATTTTATGGCTGAAACAATAAAAGACATAAAGAAAGGCAACTGTCTCTTTACACAGAAGAGAATTATAATTACACTGGAGTCAAAACGTCAACATCAAAAAGTGGAGCCAGTTACAGCAAAGTCAGGATCAAATGGGCCGAGGAGGCAACTGGCTATCAGGGACCCTGGTGGCCATTCCTGGAGCAGCACCCCCTTGGAACCAAACACTGTGGTGATGTCCTTCTCCCTTGTCACCTGGCATTCTCAGCCCAGGGCCTGGCCTCCACATTCCCCATTATTTCAAGGAGAAAGGCACACAGCCTGTAAGCAGGCGGTGAGGACATGGTTCCTCCGCCTCGTCTTCGGGACATAATCACAGCACTGTTTGTTTGTTGTGAGTCTGAAGCAAGCCCCCAGAGGCATCAATGGCCACATACGAAACCAGTTGCCTGCAGCCTGGACACCAGCCGTACAGAAAAAATGGTATCGGTTGCTACCCTCTCTCTCTCTCTCCCATCTCCCACCAATGGAAGCTGATGCTGTGACATCTGTGACCCCAGGTAACCAAAGAGAAGGCACACTTACTGTCTAGGAAATAGGAAAATAGGATTTCAGGGAGTCACCACCCTTGATTGACCTTAGCAACCTCCATGAGCTCACTGCAGAGGATAAAAGGCCTTCGCCTGGAAGAACGCCAAAGTCAGGGACAAGCCAACAATTGCAAGGCAGAACGTTCCAGATTTCAAGCGATTGGAAAAGCTGGGTGTTTAGGAGGTGGTGCTGTTTCTACAGTTTACCGTCTCACATACAGAAAGCAAGGGGAAATTTCCGGGGAAATTAGTTAAATTAGTCTTTCCTCTTTAGTATGAAAATGATAGATTTATATACTTAATAAGTGTGCCAATAGCAGGGTTGACTTTGTAAAATGAAAACAAAATAACTTTAAAAAAAGAGGAAATAGTTCTCGGGGAATGTTGCAGGATGCCTCAAATCAGGAAAAAATGAAGGCTTTGCGCCTATGGCTCAATGGGCTAAGACGCCAGCCACGTACACCTGAGCTGGTGGGTTCAAATCCAGCCCGGGCTGCCAAACAACAATGATGGCTGCAACCAAAAAATGGCCGGGCGTTGTGGCGGGCGCCTGTAGTCCCAGCTACTTGGGAGGCGGAGGCAGGAGACTCGCTTGAGCCCAGGAATTGGAGGTTGCTGTGAGCTGTGTATGCCACGGTACTCTATCCAGGCTGATAGCTTGAGGCTCTGTCTCAAAAAAAAAAAAAGGAAAAAAGGAAAAGGGCTAAAAAACTCGCCCAGTGATAGCAAAACAGTGGCTGATGCTGGCCTATAGGCATCTTTCATTTGTCTCTCTCCAAGTTGGCCTATGCAATCGATTCTCTGCTGCCATTTAAAAATTACATGCTTTGGTATTTAAAAATACGAGGTGGGACAGTTAGGTTTGCAAACACATCCTAGGAAAAGGGCTACGTGCCTCATTGCTGAGTAGCACCACAGTAACCTGAAAGTACTCTCCTTGGGAAGTTACGCACCAACATCAGTGCCTACGTCCACCCTTCAAAGTGCTTTTTCTAGGGTGAGTTTGTGAACTGAATGAGACATGAGACTAAATGCTCACTGGTTGGACAACTCTAATGGCCATCCTAGAAAAAGAGCAGGTGGATTAGGTGCTGGCATCATTGCACAGCTTCCCAAGGTGATATTCAGCAGTGAAGTATGCAGCTCTTTTTCTAGGATGAGTTCGTGAACTTAATTGTCTTACCAAGTATGTGAAATCTACTTTTTCTAATTGGAGATTCTGGCAAAATTGCATCTAATTTCCATGTGGTAACATGCAGTCAGAGATTAATCATGGTTGCCCCTTATAGACAAGGCTACTGGGGACAAGACCCCAGTGCCCCTTACCATCTTATTCATGGATATCTTTATGCAACTTATTCTACCTGCCTGGTACCTGAAGCATTGCCCTTTTCTATATTACACAATTATTAGCAGGTTTTTATCTCTAAGTCCCTGATGCATGAGTTAGAGAGACAGCAACATGCCCACACTCAATGTAAATTTCTTCATCTGGAAAAATCAGTGTGTTGAAGGACAAAGTCAAAAGCTTCTCTTTGACTCTTTCCCAAGTGTCTGGTTTGGGAAGGGATCTCTTCCACTAGCAATAAGAGCAGTTTTCACTTTTAATCTTCTACTAGAAGTAGACTGAGCAGATTTCATCCTGGTAAAAATAGGATGATCATCAGTGAACCACATCTGTGAGTCTTCTCAGTTGCCTTAAAGCAAGAAGACTAATCAAAGAAGAGAGTCTTTGACCAGGAAAGTATCCCCTTCTTAGGCTCCCATAGCAAACACAAAGGGGCCCTCTCGAGATGTCACTGGTTGTTGACATGTGTGAATAGAAGGATGGATGGATGGACGGACGGACGGATGGATGGATAGAAGGATGGATGGATGGATGGATGGATGGATGAAAGGATGGATGGATGGATGGATGGATGGATGGATGGATGGATGGATGAATGGATGGATGGACGGACGGACGGACGGATGGATGGATGGACGGATGGACAGATGGATGGATGGACGGATGGATGGACGGATGGATGGATAGAAGGATGAAAGGATGGATGGATGGATGAAAGGATGGATGGATGGATGGATGGATGGATGGATGGATGAAAGGATGGATGGATGGACGGACGGATGGATGGACGGATGGATGGATGGATGGATAGATCAAAGGATGGATGGATGGATGGATATGAACCCTCTCATCTGGATCTCTGTGTGATCTGAAACACCCATTCTGCAAGATGGCTGATAAAACGTAGCTGGAGCATCTGTGCCAATAGAACTGAGTGGTGTACGCTAAGCGATGTGAGGCCAGGACTTGGAGTCTGGCCTTCTGCTCTAACCCATTGGCTGTGGGCCTAAATGCAGTCTGTGGCCGAATGCCAGCCGGGAACAAAGTACAAACTAAAATATAGGCAGGCATATTATTTATGAGACATGAGAATAAATGCTCACTGGTTTTTATGCAACTCAATATGAGCTCCACAGTGGCTGACAGGGACTCAGTTGAGACAGTGCTTAGGCAGGGATCTAAGTTCTTCTCTGATATCCTCCTAACCACAAAAGTGGATCCCACCCAGCACATAATACTAATTATTCTCTCCTTATTAAGCACTCAACTGAGATGGATGTCTGCTGAATAAAAGTCAGTTGACTGTTCACAAAATATTAGCAAACTAAAATAGAAAAAACAGTTGACAAATTTGAATGTACATTTATGATTTTTTTTAAAGCCTCTCAGTAAATTAGGAACAGAGAAGAATAGTTGCAACTTGATAAAGACCATCTATAAAAACTTAAGAGCTAGTATCACATTTAGTGGTGAAATAAATACTCAGTGACATCGCCCTGCAAGATCAAGACCAAAGCAAGGACGTTCTTACCACTTGTATTCAACATAGCACAGGAAATTCTAGCCACTAAATAAGGCAAGGAAAAAAAAAGAAAAGAAAAGAATGCATATAGTAAAGGAACAAATGAAACCCTCTACTTGCATATGACATGATTGGCTGGACAGAAAATCCCAAGGACTCAAAAAAAAAAAAAAATTAACAACAACAAGAAAACAATACAAAAACGGTCCTAGAATATGTGATTTCGGTAAGGTCACAGAATCAAGATCCACATACCACATTCAATCATATCTCTAGATACACGTGGAAGTTGAAATTAAAAACACAACGTCATGTACAATCACTCCAAAGAGAATGAAATATTAATACTTAGGTATACACGGGAATTTTACACATAGAAGGAATGGCATCCGTGTCCCTTACCTGGAAGCCTCAACATAGGAAAGATGCCTGTTCTCCCCAAATTGATCTATATGTTTAATGTTACACTTGTAGATTTAAATCCCATTAAAATTGCAGCCAGGCTTTTTGGTAGACCTGGTAACCTTATTCTAAGGCCTTTGAAAGCTAAAAAGATCCTAATAAAAAAGGATAAAATGAGAAGAACCACTCTCCTTGACGTCAAGTTTCACTGCCTTGCTGCAGTAATCAAGACACTGTATGTGCGTAATTGCCAGAGAGAGACACGGGGATCAGTGGATCAGAATCAAAAGTCCAGCATCAGACTCACACAAATATGCTCAACTGATTTTTGGTAAGGGTGAAAAAAAAATGTCATAGGAGAAGAATACCTTTTTCAACAAATGGTGCTAAAGCTCTTGAGTATTCTAGGCAAAAAAAAAAAAAAAAAAAGAGCCTTGACCTTAATCTCACACCTTATACAAAAATTAATTCAAAATGTATCATAAACATTCATGTAAGATGAAAAATATGTAAAAGGGGGTGGTGCCTGTGGCTCAAGGAGTAGAGCATCAGCCCCATATACTGGAGGAGGCGGGTTCAAACCTGGCCCCAGCCAAAAACTGCAAAAAAAAAAAAAAATATATATATATATATATATATATGTAAAAGTTTTAAGAAAAAAATGAGAAATTCTTTAGGATCTATGGCTTAGCAAAGAATTATTAGACTTGACTAAAAGAGCTCAACCCAAGAAAGGAAAAAGTGATAAATTAGACTTCTTTGAGATTGAAAGGTTTTTCTTTGTGAAAGCCTATGTAAAGAGGACAGAAAGGTAAGCTATTGACTGGAAGAACATATGTGCAAACCACATATCTGAGAATGAACTAATACCTAGAGTATATAAAGAATTCTCAAAATGCAACAGTAAATACATGATTAGAAAACGGGAAAAGGCATAAACATGAAAATATGTTCAACATCATTGGCCAACAGGGAAATGCAAATTAAAACCACAGTGAGAGATCACCACACACCTATCAAAATAGTAAAAATAAAAAATAGGAACATCAAATGCTGGTGAAGATACAGAGAAGCTAGGACACTCATACAAGACTGCCAAATGCTGGTGGGAAGGTAAAATGGTACAGAAACAGTTCCACAGTTTTCTTATAAAATTAAACATGTAATTACCATGCCCCTCAGAAATTACATTCCTAGGCATTTATCCCAGAGAAATGAAAGCTTCTCTTCACACAGAAACCTGTACCTGAATGTTTATTCTTTTTTTTTGAGACAGAGTCTCATTATGTTGCCCTTGGTGGAGTGCCCTGGTGTCACAGCTCACAGCAACCACAAACTCTCTGGCTTAAGCCATTCTCTTGTCTCAGCCTCCCAAGTAGCTGGGACCTCAGGCACCTGCCACAACACGTGGCTATTTTTTGTTGCAGTTGTCATTGTTAAGCTGGCCTGGGCTGGATTCGAACCGGCCAGCCTCAGTGCATGTGGCTGGCGCCATAACCATTATACTATGGGCAACGAGCTTGAATGTTTATTCTTAATAGCCAAGACTGGAACCATTTAGATTTCTTTCAATCGAGGAGTGATTAAACAAATTATGATTCCCAGGAACAAGGCCAGGGAATATTACTAAGGAAAATGTAGGAGCTGCTGACACAGACAACTTGGGTGAACCTCTAGGGAATCATATTCAGTGAAAAAGGTCAATTCCAAAAGGATTACATATTGTACTAGTCTGTTCAGATAACGTTTTTGGAATGACGTCATTTAAGAAATAGAGAACATTTTAGGGGTTGCCTGAATTTAGGGATATGGTAGGGGTAGGAGGGAGGTGGGAGGTTTGTAAGGGCAACATAGGCACCTCTCGTGGTGGGGTCCGGTTCAACATCTAGACTAAGGTTGTGGCTATCGGCACTTACACATTTGATGACATTGTGTGAAACACACACATACACGTACACACACACACACTTGAGTGTAAGTAAAATGAGAAATCTGAATAAGATCTGTAGATTCTACCCACGTCAACGTCCTGGTTGTGAAATTGTAGAGTAGTTTTATAAAATGTCATCACTGGGGGAAATTCTGTATAAGAAACAAGAGAGCTCTCTACAACTGTATACAATCTTCAAGGATCTCACTTAAAATTTCAAAGGAAAACTAAGTCAGTGAAGTAGGCATGAAGGGAGATACTGAGAGGTCTAAGCTATGGTGCCCGCCATCTCTTTAAGCCTCACACAGCCATTGCTGCTTCGGCCAAAGTCTCCTGTCCTAGACTTATCATTGTGTTCAACTGTCTTTATTCCCGACAATGTCAGTTCCATGATGGGCAGAGACCACGTTTACCTTTCTGACCTTCGAATGCTCAAACCTTCCTACGATACCGATCAAAAGTTACTAAGTACGGTTGAACGAATGCACCTTAATGCAAGTGTATTGCTACTTTGTCTCATTTAAGTCTTCATATGAACTCTGAAATGGCCATGACCATCTTCATCTGATCTTACGGGAGGAAGAAATGATGGGTAAATGACTTGCTGGAACTGTGAGCTAGCTATGAGTTTTCAGAACTTGTCATGACTCCAAATCTTAAGACCTTTCTCCTCTGCCACCCAGACCGGCCGTGTGCTTGTGATCAGACAGAGAAGCACAGGGTGATATGAGCCAGTTCTGGGGACCAGGACCCTGGACACAGAAACCCCAGAGGAGGAAAAACATGGCAGAACAAAGACAGGGTAGCCAAGAGGTTCCGCTGGTAAGGTAGCATCTTTAGGATTTGGGGGTCATTCCACCCGAAAAATGACTCATTAAAAAGAAAAAAAATGCAAAAGATTGCCCTTTTATTTCCTCTGCATTATATCGAAGATAATATGTCCCAAGAGCTCACTCTACTCAATTCTAAGCCTACGTGTTATTAGAGACTTCCTTCCTATCCTTCCTTGGAAGTGTCAGCTGCTGGGAATAATATATCAGATAAAACAGCACGTTCCTTCACTTCAAAAATTCCAAATTCTATCACTATTCATTTTGTAAAAGAATTGTGGGTTGGAAAATACTCTACTTTGAGGTTAGCTTTCTGCTGGCTGACCCTTGATTTAGGCGGTATTTGATAGTAAAATGATATTGTCACATCGTGGAAAGTGGGTGACTTTTAAAAATGCCTTTCCAGAAGTTATATAATCTTCAGACAGATATTCAATTACTCATAAATTTATTCTTAAGCATTTTATAGTGTTGCTATTATTTTGAATTTTTTTCCTATTTCTATCTTTCACTAATGATGGCTAACATAGGGGAAAATCAGTTGATTTGTGTAAATTCACCTTATGTCTAGCCAAATCCTCCAATTATCTTAATGGCTAGTACTTTTTACTAGAATATTTTAGTTTCTCTGGGATTATAATTATATAACTTTTAAATGAAGAACATTTTGAGTTTTCCCATTATTTAATACATTTTTTTGTCTTACTGCATTTGTTAAAACTTCCAAAACGATGTGAACCTGAAAGGTTAGGGTGAATTCAGATTCAGATGAAAAGCATTTCACCATTTTACTATTTAGAAAACCATATGCAGTAGGGTTTTATAACATCTTCGACTACACTGGGAGTTTTCTTCCCTTTCCGTATTACCTCGAGACATTGTTGTTTTGTTGGTTAGCTTGTTTTATTGTGAGGGCTGAATTTGTGCAAATGCCTTTTTGGCATCATTGATGGAACCCATAAAGTTGTTCTTTAATTTGTTGCTACAATAAATTATGTTGATAGAGAATAAAAACAATAAGTAAATAAAGAAATGACATGAAAATTTAATTAGTTCTAGTAAATAATGCATTAACACCCTTTCAACAAGCTCCAACCCATAGTAAGTGGTGCTTTTGGACAAAATCTAGAACAGCTCTCACTTGTAGACAAGAGCAGAGACAGCAGTTCCTCCTCAGCCTTAGGGGCTACGCTCTAAGACCCCCAGTGCATGCCTGAAACCACCGATAGTACCAAACACTACATATAATTTGCTTTTTCCTATGCATGCATACATAACTATGCTACTTAACACTTAATTTATTAATCAGGCACAGTAAGAGATTAACAGCAATAACTAATATTAAAATAGAACCACTATAACTGTAATAAAAGTTATGTGAATGTGGCCTCTCTCTCTCAAATTATCTTATAATATGTAATATTTTTGGAGTGGGTAACTAAAACCACAAAAAGTAAAATTGTAGATAAGGATAGACTATTGGATAGAATCTTATTATACAAATCAATACAATACGTATAAGACTCTAGGATAGATATAATGAATGAATTTGGTATTATAAAGTCAAAAGGGTTCCCCCACCTCTAGGAAACATCTCCTTTCTACTCGACACATTCAAAAATTTAGTAGCCTGGTATGCAAAGTAAGAAGCTGAAATAGAGTCGAGGAGGAAATAGCACCTGTGTCCTTCCAAGTAGGGAGCGTGTTGGCAGATCTTTTTATGTACTTTATCTTTTCATTTGATCTTCAGAATGTTCCGGTTCCCTCCACAGTAGGAGATAAGTGCGGCCAACACTCCAGACGTGGAAGCCACGTGTTGTTCTGTGGATCCCCAGACAGCCTTCTCAGGCAGGTGCTATTAATGTCTTTCTCTATCAGTTGAGGAAACTGAGTCTAGACAGGCTGAGTGCCCACACCCTCACAGCTGGTACACAGCAGCGCTAGGGTACCAATCCTAGTGTGTCTGAGTATAAAAGTGAATCCTCTTTTAATGAACATTGGTGGCATCATATGGTGGCTAAATGGATGCACTTTCTATTAGCAGAGAGGGACTCCAATACTGGCTGAGGTCCCTACTGGCTGTGTGTTCTCTGGCTGGTTACTTAACCTCTCTGCTCCGGTTTCTCACAGGTTTAATGAAAACAACCAGCCCTTAGGTCTCGGGGTTGCTACATATATGAGGTTCAAAAGAGGTACCACACACAAAGCTTAGGGCCTGGAGCATACTAAGCGCTCAATACATACTGGCTAATATCTATTTATGGTCATTATTATTATTATCATAATTTTTATCATCACTGAAATTATTTTTTCTAATGGCTTTGAGTAAATCATCTTTGGAATCAAGAATAAAACTCCAAAAGAAGCCACTTAAATGGCTCTCACTAGCTAATAAAACCTATTAAAGTCAAATAATCCACTTAGCCAAGCCACAGAATACACCACTGTTCAGGTGTTTTTATGACATAAAATCTTCCCTGAAGCTGTTACAATGACTGATTCTTAGGCACAATTAAAATTCAAGAAATACACTGACATTTTAGTAGAACAAATAATTTAAATACATTTAATGTGTTGGGTAGTAACAGTTTTTGTAATATACGTTGACAGATTTGGGAAGTTCCCCCAAAAATGTATAGAAAAAGCCTTCATCCGGGAGAGCGAAGCAGATAAAGAAAACAGACTTGACATTCTTGGAGAGAAACCGTATGATGCACAGCTACCTGGAATTTAATTTTGAAGACCAGGCCATCTGAAAAATAATCCCTAAAACATTCGTATTCTCTCACCCCCTTTCATCTCCAAAATGCTATTAAAAACTGATCAAGAAACTTTTTGCATTTCTATTAACCTTAAAAAATGATTTTAGATCAACTGATTCAAAGGAGAGGACAAAAAAGGCCTTTTGATTTTCACACTGATACTAAAATTCTCTTTAGTAAGAATATGGGGAAAGGGGAAAAGGAGGGGGTGGGGGCGGATGGGTGGAGGGAGGGTAATTGGTGGGGTCACACCTACGGTGCATCTTAGAAGGGTTCAGGTGAAACTCACTAAATGCAGAACATAAATGTCTCAACACAATAACTAAGAAAATGCCATGAAGGCTATGTTAACCAGTTTGATGAAAATATTTCAAATTGTATATAAAACCAACACATTGTACCCCATGATTGCATTAATGTACACAGCTATGATTTAATTTAAAAAAAAAAAAAAAGAAAGAAGACCAACGTCACCTCCTCCCAGATGCCTTCCAGAGATGCTCTCGGAAATGTTTAAGAATCAGCTCTTGTGGAGAGGAAGGAGCCCTGATTTGTAGCATTTGCCTGTTTCCATGGTGTAAATGTTCCCTCTGTGCAAATGAAAGGAGGTACGGAGAGAAACGGAGCAGGGCACGTCACTTGTCTAAGAATACAGAGGGTCTGAGGAATCCCTGGCCACCCTGCTCCATCTGGGAGACTTCCTGGAGTGTGCATCTCAGGGCAGCTTCTGCAAGTCCACTCAAGCTATTGACATACCGTCCCTGAATATGGGAGATGAGTACAAATGGTTCTTGTTGGTGCAGCCAGTGTTGGCACGCCGCTGAGCCTCCTGTACCCCAAACTCCATTTCACTGGCCTGTTTCATGTGCTTTGAGTCACCCATAGCTGCCAGAAACCATCATTTGTGCATGTATGATTTCGTTTGCCTGCTACCCAGGGCTGGACCAGCTTGGGAACTCGGGAAGCCTCACAGCCCCGCATGCTTGGTCTCCTCTATTACAGGAATATCCGCTCTAGACTGTGGCCTGACACAGACCAAGCACTCATGAAATACCTGGGAGAGGAATGAGTAAAAGACGGGGGAAAAGAAGGAGGAAAAGGAGGCGGAAGAGAGGAAGAAAAAGAGGAGAGAAGACAATATATCTCTGTACTAAATGCCCAGCCAAATATGGACAACAAACTGTCACGTGTTCCTTACCCCAGACTTTTCCAAGGACTTTTATTTTTTCTTTGAAATTTGGCGAACGATCTTCTAAAGCACGAAAGAGCTGGTAAAATTCCACTCTGATTAAAATGAGATTTTTGGAAACAGTTGCTAGCACTACAAAGTTGATGCTGACGAGTCTTTAATAAGTGTGTACCTATTTTGTTTTTAATTTTGACCTCCTTCCTGGGAAAGTCAGAGGGCTGACCATCTGCACTACAGATCCGGGGTGTCAGCACCCTTCCTAACCAAGACCCTCGTGGAAGAGCTGCGTGAAACTGACGCATGCAAAACAGCTGAGTGACAACAAGCCTCCCTGGCTGCACACAAGTTTGTTCCTCTTACTCAGAAGAGTCAGTATCAGCTCACTGAAACAAACGGACATGTTGTCTCTGCACAACTCATCTCAAAACCTCCTCTGTTTTAATAATTAAAAAGGTAACGTCCGTCTTCGTGTGAGTGAGATGCTCTCTGAAGCTGCCTGGCTTATAAATCTAGATCTAGAGACTTTGGGGTGGTGTTTCTTCATGAGCAGGGGGCAGTCTGCTTGCTTCAAGCTGCATACTATACCCTCCCTTGTGCATGCACAATGGGTGGGGGTGGTGCAGAGATTTGTGAAGTTTGGGGCAGATCAAGATGAGTCTTCATGGTTTTCTGCTGATTTCCCAGAGAGAAAGAATCTGCTAAACTCCAAAAGGACTTTACTTCTCAGGCGCCAATGCTTTGAGTACAAGAGAAAGCAGCTAAAATCTCCCCATCAGCAAAGAGCCAGTGATAGTAAGAGCTGGGAGACGCTATGGTGGGCGCTCCATTCTAATTCCCCCTGTGCATGTCGCTTCTCTAAGAATACAGCAGGTAGAGACCATCCCTGGCCACCCGGCTGCATCGCACAGACTGATTGGAGAGTGCATTTCAGGGCAGCATCGCAAAGTCCATTTTGGTTTAGCTGCTGAGTTAGAATGTTACTGGGCAAGACAGATGCCCTTTGTCAGTTTCCTAGGACTGCAGATAAAGTTCTTTAGTGGGGTGGGTGGAGAAAGCCCCAACAACAAAAAGCAGGTAAGGAGCTTAATCTTTCCAACAGCGTTGAGACCATAAGGCATTGTGAGTATGAAAAATCCAAAAATGCTTCATCAGGCCCCATGGTGCTGACGGAGCAGCAAAGCTCAGCTGGATCTGCGCTTGTCTGCCAGAGTTTGAATCAATGTTGGTGCTAAAATGATCAGAAACGTAAAACTCCCTATTGGGGGAATTAACGACTTTGCTTCTTTAAAATAGTTTATAGGGAGGGTCTTGGGTCTGTGCCATAACACATAACAAAATTAATATCAGTTTTAGACACTGTCTCTAAAGCCATTTGGGCAAATACCCAGGAACATTTGTCAAACCCTTTTCTATCTTTTTTATTGTTCTGCCCACCCCCGCCCCATGATAATGTAAATCATTCTGGTGAAAGTTGGCTTTCATTAAGTGAACACCATAAACCTATTTTTTATTGTTTGGAGGATTTAGAAACATTTCAACAAGAACATCATGCTTTTTTTTTTTTTTTCTGTGATCCTTAAAGAAAAAAAAAAAAATCAGAGCCCATGCGATTTTCATAGCTGGATTCCAAAGAAGCTAAAGAGACCGTGTTTGGACATCAATAAAAATGATGGACAAATCTTTTTGCAAAAATTTCACCCTGCCTTGCCTTGAAAAATATAAAGCAGCTCTCTGGCACTAGATGTCAAATTAATTGCAGGCAAAGTATGTTACAGTAATTCACTTGGCAGTTTAAGCAAAACCAAGAGAACAGCATTAAACTGGATCCCCCACCTGCCAATGGGGCACCACGGCTCTGCTTCTGAGGGTGGAATTAGATTGTAAATCTTGCCTGCCTTAACTTGATCACCAACAACATGAGGAAGATGGGTCCCTCTCTCTGCATTGTGTAAAATGGTTTATTTGCCCTCTTAGGAGGCACGCTGATATATAAATCCCACGTATGATTATTATTATTTTGAACTATTATTATGAGTTACTATTATTACTTTCCTGAGACAGAGGGAATGGGGCCTGGGAAGCTGGTGGAGGAGACGGAACTGTGTGTGAACGTGGAGGGGGGCCCATCTGTCTTCGTTCGGGACAGTTCCTGTAATATTTCAGGAGAGAAAGGTCATCAATACCAAAGGGAGTTAAATGTGGATGAAGCCTCTGCCATGAATGGATTGCCTGTGAGCCCTACCCTGGTTGACTTTTCCTTGGCATCTAGCCTGCTTTGCCCTCAGCTCCCGTGAATAAAGATCTTTTAGGCATCTGTGGACCAGTTGCGCACCCTGGGACAGTGGCTGAGGACCTACTGTGTGCCTAGGGCTCTGCTATGACTGTAGAGTTGACGAGAAGTGGGATGTGAGTCTCAGCCTTTAGAGGCTCATAGTCTACTTAATAGCCAGCTAGAGGAGATTAAGCATGTGATCATCACAGAAAGTCGTGATGCTGGGTTCAAAGGTTGTATCCAGTGTACAGAGCAGCCTGGAGTAAACATACTTGCCCGGGTCACTCTAGTAAGGGGCATCACCAGGATTTCCAGGCAGGTCTGACTCTAGGGTCCATGACCTCTAACATTTCTATGCCAGAAGACGCATTTCTTCCAACAGGAAGGAGATGAGGAAAGTGTTTGTCAATACCTCTTGGAGGGGGTGATACTTAAACTGCGTCATGAAGGCTACATCACATGGGAATGGCCCCCAGGGAGAAGGGAAGGCATTGGGCAGCGTACTGAACGGTCCCTTTATGAATCATTAAGGGACGCCCCTTAATGTCATCTTCTCCAAGCAAAATGATCACGACTAATGATACATTTTCTTGTGAGCATAGCACCTTGCTCTTAGAACATAAAACCTTCCCAAACTGTAATGACTCCCTGAAACAATTTCTGGCCTTTGGAAAGTGGGGCATCCAAGAAAAACAATCGAGGACCACTTGAAGGCACACGCCGTCTTCCCGGGGAATTTTTTCTGGCTGTGGCCCCTTGCCTGGATCACAGACCTTGGGCTTTCAATCACAAGGTTGAAAGGCATTAACAAGAACCACAGGGTCCAGAGAAACAGTTTGCGGAAAACATTTTCCTTTCTTGGAATGTAACTGGGTCTGTCTTCCTCTAGAAATATATATATATATTTTTTTTTAACCAATTTTATCCTCTAAACTTCAAAGTTTTGTTTTTTTCCATCCCCTGATGTTGTACTTGTGTTGAGTCCCCCCCCTTCCAACTTGGGTCTTGTGTTTGTGGAGGCACACACCCAGCCTCCCAGGATGGGGGCCAGGAGTGTGATCCAGCAGGCACACCTGGAAATCATTAAGGATACTGTAAAGGGGGGTGGAGGAGGAGAGAAGGGGAAAGGGGGAAGAGAAGAGGAAAGAAGGGGGTGGGGGAGGGGGAGGGGAGGGGGAGGGGAGAGGGAGGGGAGAGGGAGGGGTGGAAGAGGAGACGGAAGAAGAGAAGCAGCCGTCCATTTCTTTCTCAACATGCTGACACTTTTTTTAGTTATGGCGAGTCAGAGGCCAAGGTGAAAATATTCAACACAGCTGAACAGATGAGTAATTTCTAAAAATGCTGCAATGTTGCCTCGGGATAATGTCGGGGTGGTGGTGGGGGTGACACGTCACCCTGAGGCAGAGAAAGAAAACAACCTGAGGAGAGACTAAACACACTTGCTGATATTCTAGAGCATTCTGAACTGAATTGCACCTGTACGTGTTTAATTACCAAAACATCTCCAAATTATCAGCTATGATAAGGCCAGGTTCAAATCAAGCCTCCTATTAATTTAAGGGTAACGGGTATGAATTTTCTTTCGATATGTGTCTCACCAAGATGCTCGAGCTCCTTAGCTCAGGCTTGGTCAATGTTCTCGTTTTTTCTGAAAAGAAGCACAGTGATTTTCACTACAGAGGAGTTAACACTACAGCGGGGGGCAGAATCCAAGCGGCCCGTTACTGGAGGAACGCGTCCGACGGTGCATGTACCTGCCAGAGATCCACAGCATTCAAGGAATTTCCTTCCTGAAGCTGGAGGATATTTGTATTAATGAAATTGGAATTAGGGCTAGTAGAGGGAGCATGGCAACCAACCCTTAGCACTTTATGGCAATGGATACCACAATAGCCCTACTCTGTCGCCCTCCCCCACCTCTGAGCTCGATTTAACCCTCCTATTCTCTTTAAGGTGGGGGAAGGATTTATTCCATGAACTGATTTATTTACCGTCTCTTGCAGCTTTGACATAGGCACATGCTAACTTCACACCACACATGACAAATCTCATTACACGTATTCTGGACAAGCCGAAGAATGGCTGGGATGTGCCTGTTGAAAGGTTTGCTTCAAGGGACACCATTACTCCTACTGCATATGGGGGCGCTGAGCCTCAGCTCCAGTGAGTCACCCGCCGCAGGTCACAGAAGGGGCTGAGTGAGACTCGGACTCCAGGCTTTCTCTGGATTCCACGCTTTGCCCGTCTGTCAGGGGCAGGCGGTCAGCTTTCCTTTGCTGCCCTTCTTTGTTCCTGCCCCTTTTTCCCTGGGTGACAATTCCACGTAAATGTGAGTAAGAAGTGGCATTGGTGTGACTATCACGGCCCTCCTGACTTGCTTCTGAAAATACACAACTTAAATGGCATTCCTCCCACCTCATGATTTAGTCAAAATGTATCTGAATACATCTAATTAAAATTGCTGCATAGAAAGTAAGAAATGGAAAGTTGCAAAACAATTGACAAACGAGAAAATGGCAATCATTTCCTTAATTTACTCAGAGCTCTTCACCAATATATAAAAAAAATCTAATGGAAACCAAGACCAAAAACATGGGACCACAGTTCACAAAGGAAGAAATGCAAATGGCTAACGAAAGCATAAAAAGATACCAAACCTCACTCATAATTGCACAGTGCATTTTAAAAGTCATGGTGAGGGTATTTTTCTCGTACATGATTGATTGCCTGGATTATTTTTAAAAAGTGAATTACCCCCAAATCAGAATATGTGTCAGAGAGAGGTATACTTAAATTTGGTGGGGGTGTGAAACATATACCAGCATGTCAATTTTGAAAAACCTATCCAAAATTTGAGGCATGTCTCATTGACCCAGAAACTGGACTTCTAGAAATTTGCTTTATCTCTTGATTTTTCTGATAATGTAGGTCGAGGTAAAATATTGAAGGATATTTACTGAAGTGCCACTTATCATAGCTAAAGATAGGAAATAACCGAAATACTCTTTAAAAGATTATTGGATAGATAAATGATAGGACAATGGAATATTATATAGTCTTTTTTTTTTTTTCCAGTTTGTGGCCGGGGCTGTGTTTGAACCCACCACCTCGGCAGCATATGGGGCCGGCGCCCTACTCCTTTGACCCACAGGCGCTGTCCTATTATGCAGCCTTTTAAAAGAACTAAAGAGATACAGAGACATCAAAGACACAATTTATAAAATTAAGAGGAACTGACAGTTATACAGCAATGGACGTAAGTTGAGACGATACGTGTTCACTCAAAGCAATACCCACACATATAAATGATATTTTTTTCGGGCAATGTGAACAATACAATGTAAATACTGCGGATTTTAGAGGGGTAAGAAGGAAAATTTTCCTGAGAAAAAGAAAATTCATTTTTCTTTTCAGGGTGGCTCAACTTTCCAAAACATGTTCCTATATAACTTGTATGTATTTTTTATTTCTAGGAGAAGGCAAATAAATCCAGTGGACAACCTAAGTCCTCATTTCAATTTCAAATTGATTCCGCATAGCTGTGTCTACACACACAGGCCTTGTTGTGAACTCGTTATTCAATCCACTTGCTGCAGGATGACTTCTGGTGGGAATGCCACCGCCTTCCATTTTCCGAGCTGCCCTTGACGGGGACCAAGTGGGATGAAATGTGTAAAATGCAAAGAAGCAGGTGAGGAGAACCCTGAGAGCCCCGGGGAAGTACCGTGTGGACTTGGCCAAGTTCCTGCACGTCTCTGACATTTTGCATTGTTTTTCAGGAAACATCAGGAAGAATATGGTCCTTGCAAGGAATTAATGGTCTAAATATGTATATGCAAGGTTGGACGATTAAGTTTGCCGCAATCTCGTTCTAGAAAAGGTGCTCCATATCCCACTGCTGAAGAGCACTGCATCCCCCAGATGGTCAAGGGGGGCTCTGTGAAGGTGGCCCTAGTGATATTCAGCAGTGAGGCAGGATCACGTCTTCTAGGCTGAGTTCGTGAACTTAATTGACCTCATATTTGTGTATATGTGTGTACGTGCCATGCGCTCACATTTATAAAGAGTCTACCACACTCGGTAGGTGCATAAAATAAGTCAGATTTCTTTTTTCCTCTGTAAGAAAACCCCAATTATTCCCTCTGTTCAGTGGCAAAAATGTGACCTCACCAGACCAGGATGTTCCTTTTGTAAAAGCACAGGTAGGTCCCCTTGTGTCATCTTTACAATCAAATCTCCGTGGCTAAGGCAGGATGGACCAAACTTTTCCGTCTGAATAGTTTGGCATAAGACTCCGGCTTACTTAGCTGCTCCTAAAATTTTGCTTCGTGAGGACTTGCCTGAATTCATAGAGTATTACATTAATCTCCTCCGTGGCAAATGCAGAAAGAAAAAGAAAACAGAATACCTAAACCACCCAACTTTGCACATTTCTTGGTGTCAAGGTTTTGGAAAGAAAAACATTTATCAAGGATTGGGCAATGTCACTTCCTTACTTTCCACGTGTCACCCTAATTCTATGTTCCTAGTTAAGTAATACGTTTGACCAGCTATTGTTAGGAAAACTTCACGAACTGGTGGAATACTTGCTGGCTTTTAAAATTACTGACACAACATACAACTTCCCAGCACCAGCCATGGGCAAAGACAGTAGAAATATATAGTAGTGCTCAGCTTTTATAAGCCACATTCCACATCGTCAAAAGGATTGCACCTCACATGCCATTAAAATAATTAAAAAATAGGATAAAGGAGGGAGGCATATTTAAGGAGCTAAAGTCTATGTTTGCTAAAATGAGAACCACCTGCTCTGTAACTTATCGTTAGAAGCACATACCCCTTCTTCTGATTGGGGATCTTTTGTTCCTCCTACCATGTCAGCTGGTATCCTGGTTCAGGGCTGATGGCAATCTTTGCTCCCCCTCAAGAAGCAGATGTCTGGGGTCCCCTGTTAATTTTGAGGGGTGGGCCTGAAAGGTGCCAAGGTTGACAGTTGTCCAGCAGCCTCCCAGGTTGACCAAAGTGAAGGGCTGTGCTCTGAAGGGCAAGGTCAGAAGGTGAAGGGCAGTAGAAACTGTGAAATGCATTTCATTAGATCAATGAAATGTATGACTTCACTCAGTTAATTACATAAATAAAGTTGTTAAAAAGAAAATAAACTCCGGTGCACGCCATGGCTAAATTACCAGGGGCTTTTATGTAAGATGAAGAAACCAGAAAAAACTCCAGGAAGGTCACGCCAACGTATGCGGTTTCTTTTCCAAAGCTTCAAGCAAAGCCAGAAGGAAAATCTCGCAGAGCCGTGCGCCTGCCAGGACCAGGAAGATCCAAGGGGCACAGCAGACCTGGGCAAGACCAGGGAGGCGAGACTCGGAATCCGCCAAGAAGCCCCACCGCTAAGCCAGTCCTCCTTCCATCTGGTTTAAATCGTGGTTTGCAGCGTATTTATGTGATAAAGAATGAAAGCTGTTTCTCTTGGCCACCTACATAATTGGGACACTCTCCTTTGGACATCGGTACAACAAGCATATTCAAAAACTGAATTTAGAATTAAAGAGGCTGGAGTGCGCTTAACTTTGTCAAAGCATGCCAGAGCCCCTGTCCAAAGTTTTGTTTTGTTTTTAAACGACAACATAAGTAATAACTTAGCAAGGTCCACGTAACTCTTTTTTTAGGAGAAAAGGGGTATGTGAGGAGAAAAAGACAGAGGCAGAGAAACTAGAGGCCAGGTCCTGCTAAGGAAATCAAGAAAGAGAACATTCCTGACAAGACCCCACTCTATCTCCAAATCATCCGAAATGTGGTGAATCAACATCCGAAATAAATACTCATATTGTAATAATGAGATGCATTTATTTAACACCTACCGTGGCTTTATTTAGACTTTTTCCCTCACGAAAAGCTCTGCAAGGAAAGAGTTATTTTTGAGCACGGTCCATCAACTACAGGTCCCCATGCTGGGACTTAGAACAATCCTGCCTGAAACCAGAGCCTGTGCACACCCTTCTAACTCTGCCATGCTGCTTTTTTTTTATTTTAAAAAATGCAATTCATAAGGCCAACCGAAGATCCGTTGGGAATGATTTAAAATATGATTGTTTGCCGGACACAGGGATGCAGAAGCGTGCTGTGTGTATGTGTGTGTTTCTGCCAGTGTGGGTAGGAGGGCAGTGCAGTCACTGCACGGCCCATGCCCTGTTTTTGAAAGGTTAAGACTCCCCGAGTTAATTCATTGACGCTGAGACCAAAAGGAGCAAGGCTTCAATATATCCTTCCGGTGTGACTTTAAATATGACAAGGTTATCGTTTAATACACCATCACTCGAGAGTTGATATATGGGCTAGGGGGTGGCCCCTCTCGTACTCAACTCTCGACGTTCCCGAGATTATGACATTCAGAGACAGGTCATGAAATTTCATAAACTGCACGAGAGTATGTGATGGCTAGAGTGTCTGTGCAATGACGCAAATAGGTTCGTTTTTCCCTCCAAGTTGGGAAACCAAGTTCTGAAACATCAAAGCCCCCTGTTTCTTTGTTTCCTCCTTGACAAGGGATTTTTTTCCCTAGCATGTGTCTCTCTCAAGGATCCATGCCTGGTAGGAGGACAGCTGTTGCTTTTGCTGATCTGAGTGTGTGAGTGTCTCCCAGACGGGCCTGGAGAAAGCGGGGGCCAGCTGCAGGGTGGGCGAATCACCTTTCCTGGTTTTTGCCGGGTGATCGTCCCCCCATTGGGAAAGAAGCCCCGGGAGGTAGGGGAGGTGTGGAGTCTGTCGAGCTCTCATCTGAAGTCCATGTCTCAGGAGTGAAATCAAACAAAAAAACTAAGCCTGCTGGCCATCATGCGTTCTGGTTATGACATAACTTCATCCAAAAAAGGATTACATAACTGTTGTTTTTACAATATCTTACACATCTCCGTGGTTCCATGTATGGCTGGCACACAGCCTCCCCCGCCACTTTCTTTCCCAGGGTAACGAGTCCTCTCAGCCAACACACCAGCAGTAGCTCTTCACTGCGTGGGGCACAGGGGCATCTGAAGAGCTGCCAGGATCACGCCCAGCAAGATAAAGACTCAGCATCCACACCGTGGCGATCGCAAGGCCAGTTTGGAAGAACACAAACCTTCTTTAGAGTCTCACTGGGAGTTGTTTCTTGTTGTCCTGGGTTAACCTGTTCTTGGTTTCCTACATGACCATCCATCGGAGTACTGTATAAATTTTGTGATGACAATGCCAGTGTCCCCTGGAGTGTTCTCCACGCTGGGGGAACACGAGGACGTAGCGCACGCCTGTCTCTACAATCCGTGGGCCCTGCTCTTTGGGTCTCAAGACTCAGCTCACAGGCCATCTTCTCTATGAAGCCTTTCTGACCCTGCCTGCATTTAGAACCGACCCCACCCTGCTCAACACCTGAGCCCCACTTTGCACCCCTTTTGTCCCTACCACCGGAATGAGTGCTCCAGTGGCTCAACCGGATAGTGCCTTGTTACTGCTGTAACACTGTAAACCTACCACACGAATGGTCTCATTTAGTAACTTTAGTAGCATTAACCACAGCATTATATAGTATCCGATATTTCATTATCTGATGGAAATTGTATCTTTCGAGGTCTAAGGGGCAGGCACTGTATCAAGGACTTTATGTGAATTATTTCATTTAGCCCCTCTGCTGTATATTCTACCAGAGGAGGAGTTAAGAGTATAGCTTCTAGCACCAGGCACTCGAGGTATGAAATCCTGAGTCCAGCAACCTGTCACTGAGACCTCGGGCCACCGCCTTTCTGTGCCTCTTCTATAAAATGGGGGTGGGGGGAATATAAATATAACCTTATGGAGGTGTTCTGAGAAATGTATCGATTCATTCACAGAAAGAGCTAGTAGGGAATAAATGCTCTACGGATATTAGGTGTTTTATGATATCCGTATTTTGCAGATGAGGACCCTGAGAATGGACCCACCAGGGACGACTTGGCTGGGGAGCAGTGGTACTCGCTCAAGCAACTCGGCTGATTACCAATGGGACCCCGGCATTCTTTTGCCTCCAACCGGCCCATGTTCTCTTTTGAGAGCCACGCTGTCTTTCAAAGAGCTAGATAAATTAATTCATCGATTGAATAATTTATTTATTTATTAATGGCTTCACATTTTCATAAATAATGAGCACAGGAAGCAGCCCATAAAAGAACGCTGGGATGTAGTGGATGCTAAATGAATTTCATTTAAGAGTTTATTTTCACAGCTGGGCATTATGGCAGGCACCTGTAGTCCCAGCTGATCGGGAGGCTGAGGCAAGAGGATGTCTCGTGCCCAAAAGACTGAGGTTGCTGTGAGTTATGAGGACATCACGGCACTCTACCCCGGGTGACAGAGTGATACTCTGTCTCGCCGAAAGAAAAAAAAAAAAAGTATTTATTTTCAACGAAAGCCTTGAAATGTCCCTGAAAAATTCATCAGGAGAGGGTCACCCTAATCATTTAAGCATAAAGATAGCAATCTTTAAAAATAAATCACCATTTTCTGCAGTCTGAACCTCATTGATGTAGCTTTCAAAACACAATCATAGCCTCACTTCATGACTATTAAATTTTTCTTTTACTCACTTTAAGTGTTTTTTCTCGTTTTTGATATATCAAGATTGTTCCATAGGAGATAGATTAGAGGATGAAGGAATTCTAGGGGATTGAGAAGAGTCTGTGAGCATAAGCAACGCCAGGAAGGGAGCATCTCTCACTTAGAAAATCCTTTAACACCAGGCTGAAAGCTGAAATTAAATCTCTATTTCACATCGGAGAATTTGCATTAGACTCACCTAGATAATTTCAAAGGCTAAATGCTAGCACAGTCCCTGTGGAGATACAGAAGGCAACATTTATAACAACCTATTATTCAGAAGCCTTTCTATCAAGAAACTCGCAAACTTTTCAGCTTTAAGAAGAAACAGAGTTCTTTGTCAGGACAATGAACTTGGACTGCTGTTTACCAGCGAATGGAAAACGACATTTCTAACCCAGAGAAGGGACACTCGGCCCCTTTTGGTGACGCCTCAGCTCCCTTCACCCCTGGGTAACAATAGTGCCATTGTGCGGGTTGTGGGATCGTGACACCCGTTGTTGCCTTACTGCTTCAGCAACTGGATCACAACCTTCATACTTGCCGGCTTTGGGCAGTTTCATTGTGAACTAAAACATGTAAGGAGACCTGCCCCCTCCCCCCTGTTATCTCTCACTTCTTATTGGCTCACAAATGCACTTTTCAAAATTTGGCAAATTCACCCCAATGCTTTAGAAATAAATAAGATGTTGTTAAAAGATTGGAATTCCCCAGTCAAGTGAAATCAGCTTTTGGATATAAATGCCCAGATCCTTCTGTCCCATTAACTGTGCTACGGAAGTTAACAACTTACCCAGCTCAGGATTTAAAGTAAAACTGGGTCCAAGTCTTGGTACCACTGCTTAAGAGCTATGTGACTTTCCGTCAAAGCTATTTAACCTCTTGGAGGCTTGGTTTTCTTACTTATAACAGGGAGAATAACAATGGTGTGACTTGGTTGTTGGAATTATTAAAAAGGCGTTTTTTAAGTTTCTGAAATCTTTATAAAGTTCTTTTGGCTGCATAGAGATTTTGGACTGACAAAATTAGACACGTGTCCATACCCACATGCACTTGGAGGGAATAACAGGAGAAGATTTCTGAGTGGGATCAGAGACAAAGTAGAGTTGCCACCAAGAACACTGAGCTCCTGCTCAGATGATTCTGGAGGGTCGGAGATGGTGTCTTCACCAAGCCAAAGCCAAGGTCAGCCTCCTCACTTCCTTCCTGCCCTGGTCCCTGTTGTGGAATGCCATCAGGGTAGCATCTCCCATGCTTCATTCCTCATACCCTGTCACCCATCAAGGCTGAGTCTCCCCAGTGCTTTTTCTCTCTCTTATTTTTTTAACCAGCCCAGGGCCTGATATACTGTTACCTGGGCTAACTACAAGTTGCATTGATTTGCTGCCCTCATTCCAATCTTCTTCTTACAGCCCAGCTTCCATCATTGTACCAAAATATTTTTATCCCCAAAGAACACTTTGGGGTTACTCACAGTTCCCCATCCCCCTGCACTCTGGTTTCACCCCCTCAGGCCACCTTAACCAGAACCAGCTCCGTGGAGGGCGATTTGGCAATATCTCTGAAAAAGACCCAAGTGCGCACTCTCTAAGCCAATGCTGCTACTTCCCGGACTCCATCCTGCAAACACACTCACGCACGTGGGGAGTGATGTCGGCCCAAGGTTACACAGGCTGCGGCGCGATGTGCAACAGCAAAAGGCTGGGAACAGCTCAATGTCTATCAGTAGGGAATTGGTTCAATGAATTATGAAACACCCACACGGTGTCATACTCAGCAGTTGTTACAAAATGAAGAAATCATTTATATGCTGATTCAGAAGCATCTCTGAGATACATTGTCAAGTGAAAAGAGGTGTGTTTGGCATCGTGAGGGGAAGGGTAAAAGAATATATAAACACGTTGTCTCGTAAATGCAAAGAAGCGCACAGAAGGGGGCACAAGGGGATGATAACACTGTTCGGGAGAGGAACTGGGCGCCAAGGGGATGGTGTAGAGGGTGTAGAGGGGGATTTTCAAACACAGAAGGAAAAATGTGTGCACAGGTGTACAAGAAGATTTTTATATATACATATATACATCAGTATACGTACATACACACACCCTGTTTTCTTTGTCTTTTTTTTCTTTTTTTTTGAGACAGAGTCTCACTATGTCGCCCTCGGTAGAGTGCTGTGGCATCACAGCTCACAGCAACCTCCAACTCCTGGGCTTAAGCTCTCGCCTCAGCCTCCCGAGTAGCTGGGACTACAGGTGCCCGCCACAATGCCTGGCTATTTTTTTGTTGCAGTTGTCATTGTTGTTTAGCTGGCCCGGGCTGGGTTCAAACCCGCCAAACGTGTGGCCGGTGCCATAACCACTGTGTTACGGGTGCCGAGCCGGACACCTGTTTTCCATCTTTTGGTTTCAAACCATGTACAGGTATTGCCTATTCAAAAGTAAATACTTAAATTATATACACTTTTTAAATCTTAAGTTAAAAAACATGTAAGTTAAAAAAAAAGTGCCACCTAAGCCCATTGCCCATTTTGTGTCTTTCTTCTCTAGACAATAACAATACACAAATGGCTCCCTGTCCCCAGATTCCTCTATCTTAACACACAGAGGCTGTATTTGCCTCCTGAAAACACAGCTTGGAGCACAGTTTTCTGTTTCAACAGTCCCCAGGGCTTTGGGGACAGGATGGAGTCCAGGTCCCTTAACCAAACTGACGTGCTGGATCTGCCATCTAGCCCCCAATTCTGCTTCCAGCCTGGCCTTCCCCACGATTATTCCTCTGTCCAGCTCTCAAAGCTAAATCACTCATGGTGACCGGGTGCGGGTCCTTCTCACCTCTGCTCCCGTCATCGTCCTCCCTCCACCGCAAGTGCAAGGTCTACTCACGTCCACACCTTAGCCCAACTCTTCTTCCCCATCACACCACCCAGACAGATGCCGCGCCTCTGCCCTTGCACTGGAAGAGCCCCTTTTCTCTGAAATCCCAGGCCACGGTTAGGTTATCTCCTCCCGATATTTATCACTTGACAAGGGACCAGAGTTAATTTTACACACCTTTACCCATTCATCCAGCACACATGGAAAGGGTGCTAGGGTCACAGCAAAGAAAAGACTGCCAGCAGGATTCCCCCATTGGGAGATGACAATCTCATGGGGAAAACAGACAATAAAAAAACCGAATCTTTTTTTTTTTTTTGCAGTTTTTGGCTGGGGCATGGGTTTGAACCCGCCACCTCCAGCATATGGAGCCAGCGCCCGACTCCTTTGAGCCACAGGCGCTACCTACTTTCTTCCATTTTTAACACAGTGATATATTAAATGAAGTAAAATGTAATTCAGTATTTGACATCTGTCTC